>CM070106.1:15307857-15477857 GCA_036178185.1 Liparis tanakae
GTATAAGGTAAATAGAATTGGTCCAAGCACAGAACCTTGTGGAACTCCGTGACTAACGTTGGTGGTCATTGAGGCTTCATCGTTTACAAATACAAACTGAGATCGATCTGATAAATAGGATTTAAACCAACTTAGGGCGGTGCCTGAAATACCAATCGACTGCTCCAGTCTCTGTAATAGGATGTTATGGTCAATGGTGTCGAATGCAGCACTAAGGTCTAACAAGACCAGTACAGAGAGAAGTCCTTTATCTGCTGCCATTAAGAGGTCATTCGTAATCTTCACCAGTGCTGTCTCTGTGCTGTGGTGTTTTCTAAATCCTGACTGAAACTCTTCAAATA
Source organism: Liparis tanakae (assembly GCA_036178185.1). Taxonomy (NCBI): domain Eukaryota; kingdom Metazoa; phylum Chordata; class Actinopteri; order Perciformes; family Liparidae; genus Liparis; species Liparis tanakae. The sequence goes on from CM070106.1 coordinate 15,308,199, forward strand.
AACTATTCTGATGTAGAAAGTCACACAACTGATTTGCGACCACTTTCTCAAGGATCTTAGAGAGGAAGGGGAGGTTAGAGATCGGTCTGTAGTTAGCCAAAACCTCTGGATCCAGAGTGGGCTTCTTCAGGAGAGGTTTAATTACAGCTACTTTGAAGGAATGTGGTACATGGCCTGTTAACAAAGACACATTGATAATATCTAAAAGAGAGCTGCCAATTAAAGGCAAAACATCTTTAAGCAGCCTAGTCGGGATAGGGTCCAAGAGACAGGTAGACGTGTTAGAAGTAGAAACCATTAAAGATAATTGGTCACGGTTGATGGGAGAAAAGCCATCTAAATATATACCAGGACATACAGGGGTTTCCAAAGCCATTCCACTTGAGGACAGATTGGCACTGGTTAAGGGCAAGAGATTATTAATCTTGTCCCTAATAGTTAAAATCTTCTCATTGAAGAAGTTCATAAAGTCATTACTACTGAGGTCTGTAGGAATACTGGGCTCCACAGAGCTGTGACTCTCTGTCAGCCTGGCTACAGTGCTAAAGAGAAACCTAGGGTTGTTCTTATTCTTCTCTATTACTGATGAGTAATATTCTGCTCTGGCATTGCGGAGGGCCTTCTTATAAGTTTTAAGACTATCTCGCCAAACTAAGCGGGATTCTTCCCGATTAGTTGAACGCCAAATGCTTTCAAGCTTTCGTGACGTTTGCTTTAATGTGCGGGTCTGAGGGTTATACCAGGAGCAAACCTTCTCTTCCTCACTGTCTTCTTCTTCAGAGGGGCTATCGAGTCCAGTGTCATTCTCAGTGAGCCTGTGGCACTATCAACAAGATGATCAATCTGGGACGGACTAAAGTTAGACCAGGAGTCCTCTGTTATATTGAGACATGGTATTGAATCAAGTGCAGAATGAATCGCTTTTAAATTTAGCTACAGCACTGTCAGTTAGACATCTGGTGTAGAAACTTTTGACTAGCGTGTACACTCCGGTAGTATAAACTCAAAAGTTATAAGGCTGTGGTCTGACAGAAGAGGATTCTGTGGGAAGACCTTCAAATGCTCAATGTCAACGCCATATGTAAGAACAAGATCAAGCATGTGGCCAAAGCTGTGAGTGGGTTTCTGTACTCTCTGACGAAAGCCGATCGAGTCCAACAATGAGATGAATGCAGTACCTAGGCAATCATTATCAACATCCACATGAATATTAAAATCTCCTACAATAATAACTTTATCAGTTTTAAGAACCAAACTTGATATAAATTCTGAAAATTCTGATATAAACTCTGAATATGGACCGGTGGCGGTACAGAATCACAAATAGAATCGGCTGTAATGTTTTCCAGGTTGGATGTGAAAGACTAAGAACAAGGCTTTCAAATGAGTCGTAATTTAATTTAGGTTTAGGATTTATTAAAAGGCTCGAGTCAAAGTTGGCTGCTACTCCACCTCCTCGACCGGTGTCTCGAGGAATGTGAGTATTAACATGACTTGGAGGAGTCGACTCATTTAGGCAGACATATGCTTCATGGCGCAGCCAGGTTTCAGTTAGACAACATAAATCAATGTGATTATCTGTTATTAAATCATTTAGTAACACAGCTTTAGATGACAGAGATCTAATATTTAGGAGACCACATTTAATAGTCCTGTTTTGTTGCACTGCTGAAATAATGGTGTTAACTTGTATAAGGTTATTGTGTACGACTCCTCTTGTGTTTACTTTAGATTTATTTAATTTAAGTGGCCGTGGGACAGACACAGTCTTCACAGTCTCTATTCTAGAGTAATGGATGGGTAACTGCTTGACAAGAAGAGCAGAGAAGGGTGTTAAACTACAACTCTGCTCCCGGTTCCTGATCTGAACCCCGGATTGTCATGGATTAGGTCCGGTGATCAACGTGGTCATATTCGCAGAAATGAGACGCGCTCCTTCCAACGTGGGATGGACGCCGTCCCTCCTCATCAGATCAGGTTTTCCCCAGAAAGTCTTCCAGTTGTCTACGTAGCCCACCTTATTCGCTGGGCACCACTTCGACAGCCAGCGGTTGAAAGACGACATACGGCTATATAATTCGTCAGTTTTCAAATTTGGGAGAGGGCCAGAGAAAACCCTAACCCGTATACAACTAAAACATGATGGAGCGACACATCGCAGGTCAGTTTAGTTCCACCTCAAAAATAATTAAACCGGCGTCGCAGTTTTTAAAACAGTTTTTCCTCGATTATTTATTTGCACAAGGTCATCGTCAGCGTCTCCTCGTTTAACTCCGCCCTCTCCGGGTTTAGTAGGTATTTTATTTTCAACTCACCACAGACCTGCACACGATACCCGGCTCACGCCACTTGTAATGCACTACAAAGGCTTTTTAAAAGTATTATTATTTATTTGTTTGGCCTTCACAATATGGCCACCATGAAACACAGAACACACGTACACACTGAGAGCCAGTCGGTCACAACGAAGCCACACGAAGAGATCTAGAAAAGTTTACAGGCTGTGGGACGAAGAGCTACGAGGAAGACGAGCGAGTGTCCTTTTGGTTAAGGAAGCTACGTCATCGCTTTGATTGACAAATTAATAAAAAGAGAACACATTTAAACAACGTCCCCAAAAATGTCAACAGATAAAAAATAAATAAAAAAAATGCTACAAATAAAAAGAAATGTCAACGTATTTTCAAAAAATAATTTAAACTAATTTCCCCCAAAATTGGCAACAAATGTTCCTAAAAAAAATTGACATAAAAAAGGCAACAAATTAAAAAAAACTAAATAAAAAAAAGGACAAAATGTAGATGAAAAAAAGGAAATTAATTTCCCCAAAAATTGTCAACACATTCCCCCAAAAGAATAGATGAATAAAAAAAAAAAAAAAAAAAAAATCTACACAAATAAAATAAATGTCAACAAATGTTCTTCTTAAAAAAAAAACATTTTCCAAAAAAAGTCAACACATAAAAAAAGAAAAAAGACAAAACATAAAAAAGTCAACGAATAATAATTAAAAATAAAAATGGCACTAATATAAAACCAGGAGTTTTATGAAAAGTCAACAGCTGAAGAGATGAGTGAGAAAGGCCACGAGGTTCACAGAGAACATGAGAAAACTCCTAAAAAGCTTAATGCAAATGTGTTCAATGTGCATTGAAATATAAAAAAGGCAAATTTTACACTTATTACAGTTGAGCTTCATTAGTTTGACTCATTCACACATTTATATTTCTTCTTCTTCTTCATCCGTCGTAAAACGTAGACCAACAAGCCCGGATGTATCCTTCTCCCCACGCTCCAGAACCCACACGTCTTTTATTCTTCATTCCCTTCCAGCGTTTCTTGTTAAATGTTCACAAAAATCTACCTTTTTAGAGTTAAATCAGAAGCGTTTAAAAATAATAATGAAAAGATTGCAGATTTCATCTCCCAGAGTCCGTTCAAGGCCTCGTTTAGAGAGAACCCGGAGGAGAACCGTTGTGGAGGAGCATGTTCTGTGAGGAACAGAACACGCAGCGTCGGCGTGTTCTGAGGCTTTGCGTGGGACTCGACCCTGTAACTCGGAGCTTACCCTGTCAGCTGAACAACAGGACAGCAACACATGAAGAGCCAGCTTTTAAAATCAAACGGGCCGTTCTTACTGAAACCACCATTAAAGGTTATTAAAGATAACGACTTATGAGGAGATTTAAATTAAGTTATGCGTATTTATTCACTGCATTTCTGTCTTAATGTCCCGATGATTGTGGCTCAAGAAGAAAAAAACTAAATAAAAAAGCCACGATGGATCTGGATGAGAAAGAATTAATTAAAATATGTATATTTTCTTTACCTGTACAATAATAAACAATAAATGAATATCAGTTAAACAAACAAACAAATAAAACAAGGTAAGCACAGCCTCGGTCAAACGAGAAGAAAGGAAGGAAGGAAAGAAGAAGGAAGGAAATAAGATAAAAGAAGGAATGAAAGAAGAAAAGGAGGAAAGTAGAAGAAGGAAAGAAAATGAAAAGGAGGAAGAAAATAATAACAATAACAAGATGAGCACAGCCTCAGCCTGTGCGAAGGGCAGCCCTGTTTGTAGATAATAATAATAATAATAATAATAATAATAATAATAATAATAATAATAATAAATGTGTGAATCTTGTGCAATGAATTCACCTCTCTGAAGTGACTTCTGCATAAATAAAATACATTAAACAAAACAACAACCTCCATTTCTGCAGTTTTAGCGACGCAGTTAAAGCGACCGGCTGAGACGTTCAGGGCCCCTGGGAATGTTCACGACTCACAGGCGTGACGGATGACAGTCGCCTCGGTGCAGGTCAGGAGCTGCAGCCCCCCCCCCCCCACCCCCAACCGGTGTGCTTATCTCGAGTTGTAGGGCTGGTCTTTGAACGCCTCTCAGTCCCTCAGGGCGTTGATGTGGGCGACGATCTTGAGGGCGGGGCCTAGCTTCACGTTCATGGTGGACATGAGGTGCTCCTCCTTCAGCAGGAGCAGCGCCTGGCCGTCTATCTCCTGGGACTGGAACTGGGAGGAGACCTCCTCGCAGCCTGGAGGAGGAGGAGGAGGAGGAGGAGTAATAAGAAGGAGGAGGAGGAATAATAAGAAGAAGGAGGTGGAGGAAGAAGGAAGAGGAGGAGGAAGAAGGGAGAAGAAGAAGAAGAAGAAGAAGAAGAAGAAGAAGAAGAAGAAGAAGAAGAAGAAGAAGAAGAAGAAGAAGACCGTTGTACCTTGCAGCGAGGAGATGAACTGTGACACCTCCTCCACGCTCCAGTGGGCGGGGCCAGTGGGCGCCAAGCTCGCCGCCGGGAGCGCAGGGGGCGGAGCCGGCACCGGCGGCGGCGGGCGGCAGGACGCCGACGAGGCGGACGACAGGGACACCGGGTCATCTTCGTCCTCCTCCTCTTCCTCATCTTCCTCCTCTTCCTCCTCCTCCTCCTCCTCCTCGCCGCTGGAGTCCTCGTCCGAGCGGCTGGAGTCCGAGCGGCGCTGTGCGGCGGGAGAGACGACAACGTGGATCCAGATCAGCGTGGATTCGGGCCCTCGTGGACCCGGTCCACGTGGATCTGGGTCCACGTGGATCCGGTCCACGCTGGCCGTGTTCGCGGCTCCTCGCTCACCTTGGCCGGTGCGGCGCTCCCCGCTATCTTGGCGCTGGCTATTTCGGAGCTGGTCCTGCGGGGGACCCTCCGCCGGGCGACGCCCCCCTCCTCGTCCGAGTTGGGGAGCTGACCCCGACCCTGACTGTGACCCTGACTGTGACCCTGACTGTGACCTTGACCTTGGCCCTGAGTCTGACCCGGCCGCATGCAGAAGTGCTGCCGGAAGCTGACGTTGTACCTGGGGAACCAACACACACGGCATCACAGAGCGCCACGGGCCGTATTAATATAGTAACTATTATTTGAATATATAATATATTTATAATATTTTATAAATGTAGATTATATATATATATATATATATATATATATATATATATATGTACAAATGTAATATATGTGTATAATATATATATATATTATAAATATGATATAAATTTAAAATAAATATATAATATATATACATACATATATATTATATATATATATTATATATATATACTATAAATATGATATAAATTTAAAATACATATATAATATATATTATAGATATATATAGAAATATAAACATATACATATATAATAAATATGTATATAATAAATATATATATATATATACATATAATAAATATATTATATATATATTATAAATATATATATATATATATATATATATATATATATATATATATTAATATATATATTTATTGAAAAAATATATATATGAAAAAACATGTATAATATATGTTTTATAAATATAAATATATATTAATTATATCATATTTGATCCATGTTGACGTACCTCTTGGCACAGGTCATGGAGCAGAACCTCTTGGTGCCTCTGAACTGGCTGGCGGGAGCAACGTTCTTACAGTACTCGCACTTCAGCACTGAGGGGGGGGGGGGGGGGGGGTGAAACAACAACAACAACAACAGAGCAGCTGGTAAACACGTCATATCGATCATTTCATTGACATTAAACGGAGGAACGCGCAGAACTTCATTCAAACAGCTTCAAGGTCTCAAGAAAGCTTGGCCTTTACCTGTCGCCGTGGTAACCGCCTCCGATTGGCTGACGTCCGGACCGTCGGCGGTTCGAGTCGCGTCCTTCACTGACCCACACACCTGTCAATCAAACAAAGGAAATCAATTAACTGACGAGAAGAGTAATTGGTGACTATTTATCTGTAGAACGATCGATGACATCACAAACTACAAATCCCAGGCACTCACAGGGAAAGGCTCCGCCCCCTCCTGGATGACGAAGCCCTCGATGAGGTGCGTCAGGACGTTGGGTTTCACCACGGCTTGAGGGGGAGGAGCTCTCTCGCCCTGGCACAGCGCGCGGGACACTGTCAGCATGGGGGAGGGGGAGGGGGAGGAGACAGGGGGCGGAGCAACGAGGCCTGGTGGCGTGGGGGGGGGAGAGTAAATAAGAGGAGCAGCAGAATAAGTCAATATCCTTTTCTTTTTTTTACTTTGAGATTTACACGTTTCCCAGGGTCGTTACCCGCTTCGCTGTGATTGGTCGGCAGTGAGGAGGCGTTGTTTCTGATTGGCTGGAGCCGGGATGGGGAGGGGCCGTCGTCGTCTTTGGCTGAAGCAGAGTCGGACTTTCGTTTCAGTGAGCCCGGCAACGGCTTTCCCTAAAAAACCAAAAATAAATAATTTAAGACAAAAAAGAGAAAAGAATATATATATATATATTTTTTTTTAGGTATATATATATAATAACATTTAATTAGTATAACATTATAATATGTATTTGAATGCAATATAAACAAATAAATATCACAATCTTATTATATATTTATAGAGTAATTGCAATGTATTTAATATACACACATATATATATATATATATATATATATATATAGTAAATATTTTTTAATGATAATAATAATTTGAATTAGAAGAAGAATTTTAAGTATGTATATAATGATTTATTATTTATTTTCTGTTAATTCTTTATAATAATATTTATGAAAATGAACAACTATTAAAATCGTATTTAATATTTACAGAGTAATTTTCAGCGACTTTAATTGAATCACCATCTATATATCTATTTAATCATCTGCTAGTTAATTATTTATGTCTCTCTTCCTTCTTTCTTCTCCTGGGACATAAATTATGTAATAACACCATTTTATGCGTAACAAAGTCTCCTTGACTACCGAACACGAGAGGACAGATCGGCGTCTGCTGACCTGTGGCGTCTGACTCCTGGACGCGTCTCCGTTGGCGGCGCCTCCTCCTCTCTGCTCCTCCGTCACCAGCGGGAGCGAGAGGGAGGAGCGAGGCCCGGCGGCGGGAGGCGAGGACACGGCGGCGGCCTGGGAGGAGGCGTGGCCTGAGGGCAGCGGCCCATTGTGACTCTGCTTGGCCTGCGGACGCACCTGAGACACCTGAGCCGACGGCGGGGGCGGGGCCTCCTGCGCCTTTAGCCCCGCCCCTCGGCCCGCGAGCCCGCCGCCCTCCCTGGAGGCGACGGACGCCGCCGCGCCGGCGTCCTGGCAGCATCCGCCCCGGGCCAGAGCCAGAGGCTGTTTGGCGTGTCCCAGCGTGCTCTGCCTGGCGCCCACGATCTGGACCGGGATGTGCGGCGGCGGCGGCTGAGCGGAGGAGCCGGCGGCGGGCGGCGGGGCGGGCAGGATGGGAGGCGGGTTCCTCGACGGCAGCTGGAGCGGCAGGCGGAGCCCCTGGAGAGTTTTGGGCTGGATGGGGACGGGACCGCCGCCGCCGCCGCCGCCGTGGCACGATTTCTCGGCGCCAAACGACGTCTTCTGCAGCGGCTGCACCACCAGCGTCTGAGCGCCGCCCGCCGGTTTCACGGACGCCGCCGCGCAGCCGCCGCCAGGCGTCATGACCAGGGAAGTCGTGGTTCCCGCGGCGAGAGTCCGTGTGCTGTGAAGCAGGAGCTGGGAGAGAGGGATGGAGGAGGAGGAGGAGGAGGAGGAGGAGGAGGGGGGCTGGGCTTTGAGGCTGGCGGGCTGAGGGTAGGTGGGGATCTTGATGTGGGCCGGCTGGCTCGGCTTACTGGGGCACTGGGAGCCGGACTGGTGGGCGAAGGAGAAGCCGGCTGAGGAGACGAGAGGAACCATGACGTTCGACCCGGGAGACACGCCGTCTGGACGTGGAGAACAGAGGCTCCGCCTACCTGAGTCGCTCCTCTCGGGGGCTTCGGTCTTCACGCCGCCGCCTTTGAGAGAGGACACGCCCCCTCGCATGGCGAGATTCTGCACTTGGTTGTTGTCTGACTGGCCGCTGGAGGAGGAGGAGGAAGAGGAGGAAGTCGGCGCCACTTCCTGTTGCTGGGCCCGAGGCTGCTGGGCAACGGTTGCCACGGCGGCAGCGGCTGGGTTGCCGGGCATGAAGATGAGCTGCGAGGAAATGGGCGTCCTCAGGGAGCGGTTGACCTGCAGGAAGACATTTTAAATTAAAAAGTATATATACATTAAAAATTAAATAAACATAAAAAAAAAAAAATATATATATATATATATATATATATATATATAATAAATAAATTATATATATAAATTATAAATAAATTATATATATATATATATTTGAAAATACATAGAAAAAAACTACATTTATATATTTTATATATATATATATATATATAAATAATATATATGTACATATTGTACATATATATATATATATATATATATATATATTTTGGAAAAAAAATATATAAATAAAAAAATATATATAAAAAAATAATATGTATATATATATATAAAAATATATATATAAATGATAAATCCTGCTTTACGTAAACCGCTGCATAGCGTCACGCTAAACACTGAGGCTCTTTGGCGATGAAGATTACAAGCGATCCACAACTCACCCTCAGGTACATTTGCCCCTGCCCCCCCGCCGCCCCGCTCAGCAGCACCGATTGGTTGATGGCGGATGTTGCCGGGGCGCCCGCAGGGCGGCCGCCGGCCGTCGCTCCGGACGTCACGGCGGCCTGACCAACCGGAGAGGAGACTTCAATGGGCGGAGTTACGTTAGCTTGTGAGTGACGTGCACGGTGGCTACATACCGCCGCGGCGCTGGCGGTCTGAGGAGAGCCGCCGCTGGAGGGACTCGACTGACGACTGGCAGCCAGTGTAGCCTGGGAGGAGTAAGAGGAGGAGGAGGAGGACCTTTGAGTGACAGTATTTTGTGTGAAAGCTCTACAAATAACGGACAAAACGTTGCACGTTGTTTTTGTGATGTGAAATCAGATTTATTTTTATTTTTCCGCATGAAGTTGGACGGATTTAAAACTATGTTGACATTTTATTTGATCATGCAATGTTTTTTTTCTTTTCTCATATATATATATATATATATATATATATATATATATATATATATATATATACACAATGTATATAATTTCACGATATGAATCTTAAATATATTTTCCAAATCTTAATTTTCTATATATATATATATATATATATACAAAAGTATATATATATATATTATTAAAAAACGTATATGAAATAGTATATATATATATATATATATATTTAAATTGAGATGTATTTATTTACTATAAATATTTTAAAAAGATATTATATTTATACATATACATATATATATATATATATATATATATATATATATATATATATATATATATATATATATATATATATATACATACATACATACATACACACATACATATATATAAATAGATGCCAGTTTACCTGCTGCACAGCTGCCAGGTTGTGGAACTGCGCGTTGCTGATCTGCTGCTGCAGCATCAGCTGCTGGAAGTACTGAGCGGCATTGGGCTGCCTCTGTAACGCCTGCAGCGCCTGAGGAGGAGGAGGATGAGAAAGAGGAGAGAAAAATGAAGTACAGTGCTTTTAATAAAAATTTAAAGCAGAGGTGCAGAGGGAGGGGGAGGGGCCTCAGAGGAAAGGGGAGGAGCCTCAAAGGAAAGGGGAGGGGCCTCAGAGGCTGGTACTGTAATAAGTTGAGAGGATTAGTGGCGATGAGACAGATGGTCGTCGGAAGGCTCCTCCCCCTCACGGAGCCTCCTCCTCCTCCTCCTCCTCCTCCTCCTCCTCCTCCTCCTCCTCCTCCTCCACCTCCTCCTCCTCCTCCTCATGTGTTACTGTGTTCACGTGGAAGCTCATGTTGTAAGTCCAATTGGATTAAAGTTAAATACCATTATAATTAATAACAGATGCTTGAAGGAGTAAATATGTATTATTATTTATCTTAAATATATCAACATTAAATAAATTAAATATAACATTTATAATAATAGCACATTTGTAAAACCCTCTAGGATTTAATACATCTGTTCTAATTTTTTTTTTTGTGAACTGAAGGGAAAAAAAATAATATTTGATTTTGCTAAAACTTTAGAAATATGCATTTTTATGAAAGCCGGTAGACTGCGCACACACACACACACACACACACACACACACACACACACACACACACACACACACACACACACACACACACACACACACACACACACACACACACACACACACACACACACACACACACACACACACACACACACACACACACCTGCACCGCCTGTCTTTCATACAGAGACATGGAATTCATCGGAGAGGGGCGGGAGCTTGTCCCGGATGCAGCGCTCCCATTGGTCGAGGCCCCCTGCTGGTTCTGCTCTCCATCCGTCTCCATGACTACTGAGGAGACAGAGGAGCAGTCTGTCAGACACACACACACACACACACAGGGAAACACACACAGACACACAGACACACACACACAGGGAACACAGGGACACACACACTTGTTATCTGTTGTGATGTGTTCATGTGTATTGATTTATTGTGGGCCAAACACACACACACACACACACACACCCTCTTTGGCATGAAGAAGAAGAAGAAGAAAAAGAAGATGATGATGATGATGATGATGATGATGATGATGATGATGATGATGATGATGATGATGATGATGATACACGGAGCTACCCCCCCCCCCCCCGTTCCCCGGAGGCTAGTCCTCCTAGCATCCCGTTAGCTGTCTGGTTACCGGGGAGAGGGGGGGGGGGCTTACCGTGCCCGGTCCGGGGGCTTCTCTTCTCTTTCTCCGCCTCCTCCTGCACCGGCTGCCCGCTGCTGCTGCACCTCCGGCGGCCCGCGCGGCCCCGCGCGGCCCGGAGCTCCGCGGCGCGTCTCACGGACAACAGCCGCAGCGGCGGCGGGGACAGCGGCGCCTTTCCCGGGTGGAGAAGCTGCAGCTGGCGGTCCGTCGGAGGGCAACGCCTCCTTTCCTCTTCCCTTTTTTTTCTTCTTCTTCTCCTGATTTATATTCTGATGCTTTTCCTGTTCCGGCGCGTGGGGATGACGGAGGAGCGGGACGGACCCCGGCAGGGGGGTGGGGGTCCGGACCCGGACCGGGACCCGGACCCCTTCAGAGCCCCTTCTCCTCCTGGTGTGCACATGTTTCTATTGTTTTGCTCCGAGATGAGTCTAAACATCGTCAATATTAATAGAATATAAAATAATAAAAAATAATTGTATGTAAATCAAGTAAATATGTATATTATATATGTATATATATATATATATATATATATATATGTATATTTACAAAAAACTTTAATAATACCTAATATATACTGTTTTATTAATATCAACAATATGCATCATATGAGTTTTAGATTTAGAACCATTTATTTGGTCATTTTTTTAATACCATAACAATTGTTTTTATAACTACATTTTCTGTTAAATCCCATTTTGGCTTAAAATATATAGTTCAAGGTTTTTATTCTTATTTTTTTTCCACATAAAACCAATGTTCCAAGATGAGCCTAAAAATAGTAAACATTAATTTAAAATAACAAAATAAAAAATATCTACAAAAAAAGTAATAATGCCTTAAGTATACGTTTTGCACAATAATATGTATACATACATTTTTTAAATCATACGAGATTTAGATGTCGTAATTTTTTGAGGACCATAACAATTGTTTGTTATAATAACTACAAGTTGATGGTTATTTTTCTATTGTTTGTAATAGAGTTACGTGGCTTATCGCCAGTAAATAAATGTTCATATGAATATATAAATTTGTTTCACATATTTGTCGGTTTTTAAGTATTTTGGTCGAGAACATCTCAAATACTACACACACACACACACACACACACACACAAAGAGTGTTTTGTATTTTCATAACGCAATACAGTATGTGAGCAAAATGATGGAAGCTTAATAATATTATGAATTCTTTAAAGCATCTTAAAATGTCCCACAATGCAACTCAATGCAACGCGTCATTCATGGCGCCCTGAGAGAGGACGCGGTCACACGTCTGACGTGATGAGTGTTTTTATTGAATATTTTATCTGCTTCATGTACAAACACAGAAACAGAGGAACATGAAGTGATGAAGCCATGGAGTCGACCATCACACGACCTCTGACCCCCAGAGGTCACCAGCAGGGTCACGTTAGAATAACAGTCTGTGAGCTGCAGAGAGGCACGAATATAAGACTTACTGTACACGGTAACCACCAAAACACACGTGCACACGCACACACACACACACACACAATGATGACACGCACACAAAGAGATACAAAGACGACGAAGCGCGTCGTCGATTTGGGGGACGAGTGCAAAGAAGAAGAAGAAGAAGCAGGAGGAGGAGGACGAGAATAAGAAGAAGGAGAAGAAGGAGATGAAGAAGAAGAAGAAGAAGAAGAAGAAGAAGAAGAAGAAGAAGAAGAAGAAGAAGAAGAAGAAGAAGAAGAAGAAGAAGAAGAAGAAGAAGAAGAAGAAGAAGAAGAAGAAGAAGATGTGTTTTTTGGAAGCGATAGAAGGCGGACAAGTATTCTTTTAAGAGTCAAAAGGTCAAAAGGTCAAAGGTCACGCTGTCAGTCGGTGTGGGATACAAAAATAATAACATAAATAAAATCTAAACATGTGAGAAAAGATGGAGAATGAAAAGAGGAGACACACACACACACACACGCACACACGCACACACGCACACACGCACACACACACACACACACACACACACACACTTACACACACTTACACACACACACACACACACGTGTGGCCATGCCGGCCCACATATAAATGTCCTCTCGTGGTTCTTTTTTAATCCGTATGTGCAGAGCTCTGCATCCTGGTACCGACGAGCTGAAACAATCGTTTTTAGTTTTTGGGTTTTGGATTTCTTTTAATTCGTCTCGACTCGCCGACATCCGATGACGAGCGTCTGCGATCTCTAATTCACGTTCTCGTCTCATTTAGTCCATGACGGGTTGAAGCGGGGACGAGAAACGGGAAACTCCTGCAGGAGAAGGAGAGCCTGAATGCAACACGGGCTTCATGCACAAATACAGGAAACACACAAGGAAGCCGTGACCCCCCCCCCCCCCCCGTGGGAAATACATAAACATAAATAAAATGCTATCTTCACCGCTAGACACTGCAGAATATATAAAATACACTTTGTGTTACACACCAAACACACACGCTGCACACAAGGGTGAAGACAACATGGCCGACGCTCAACCGAGCACCCAAACGCACCGCGAGCCTACGATTAACATTTACTTTACTTTATGGTTTGACTCAATTACTCAAAATAATGATTGAGTTTTCTTTAAAATAATTACAACGTAGGTTGAAGTAATAAAAAGGTATCAATATTTCGAAAACATATTTTGAACACTTAAAATCTCGAAATAATAAAAAAAGTGATCAATAATTTGACAGAATATTTTTAAATAACACTTAAAATCTCAAAATACTGAAACACGTCGTCAATATTTTGATTAAATACCTCAAAATATTCACAAAGTAGCTAAAAATAATAAAAAAGTTATCAACATTTTGATTTGTTTTATCATTAATCATATATATATATATATATATATATATATATATATATATATATATATATATATAGGTATTTCCATGTTTTGATGTATAATCAATACGTCTTAAAAAGTATCTTTCAGTGCGTTTGGGCTTTAAATGTCGGGAACATTTTTTAATCCTTATCAAACACGAACGATCAGCACATCGGACGCTTCACACCAACATATACAAGAATTGAAGAAAAAAAACTCTTATTTTGAAAACCTTTTACATTTTAAACCCTTTAAATTCAAGGTGCGTGAAACATTGACACAGGTTACAATCAACAAACAAACAAACACACAAACAAACAACACACTGTCGTGGTGGCGACGTCTCCGCTTCTCTCCGTGTGAATATAAATCACGTTGGTCCTTCAGTAAAATATATAATAATAATAGCTATTATTATTCCTTGATTTATAACATGTTGTACGACTCATGTCCTCTAGACTCCTCTCCTATAAACTCCTCTCCTCTAGACTCCTCTCCTCTAGACTCCTCTCCTATAAACTCATCTCCTATAAACTCCTCTCCTCTAGACTCCTCTCCTCTAGACTCCTCTCCTCTAGACTCCTCTCCTCTAGACTCCTCTCCTATAAACTCCTCTCCTATAAACTCCTCTCCTCTAGACTCCTCTCCTCTAGACCCCTCTCCTCTAGACTCCTCTCCTCTAGACTCCTCTCCTATAAACTCCTCTCCTCTAGACTCCTCTCCTCTAGACTCCTCCTATAAACTCATCTCCTATAAACTCCTCTCCTCTAGACTCCTCTCCTCTAGACCCCTCTCCTCTAGACTCCTCTCCTATAAACTCCTCTCCTCCTAGACTCCTCTCTAGACTCCTCTCCTCTAGACCTCTCCTCTAGACTCCTCTCCTCTAGACTCCTCCTATAAACTCCTCTCCTAGACTCCTCTCCTCTAGACTCCTCTCTAGACTCCTCTCCTCTAGACTCCTCTCCTATAAACTCCTTTCCTATAAACTCTCCTAGACTCCTCTCCTCTCCTCTAGACCTCCTCTAGACCTCTCCTCTAGACTCCTCTCCTATAAACTCTCTCCCTCCTATAAACTCCTCTTATCTAGACTCCTCTCCTCTAGACTCCTCTCCTCTAGACTCCTCTCCTATAAACTCCTCTCCTATAAACTCCTCTCCTCTAGACTCTTCTACTCTAGACTCCTCTCCTCTAGACTCCTCTCCTATAAACTCCTCTCCTATAAACTCCTCTCCTATAAACTCCTCTCCTCTAGACCCCTCTCCTCTAGACTCCTCTCCTCTAGACTCCTCTCCTATAAACTCCTCTCCTCTAGACTCCTCTCCTATAAACTCCTCTTATCTAGACTCCTCTCCTCTAGACTCCTCTCCTATAAACTCCTCTCCTATAAACTCCTCTCCTCTAGACTCTTCTACTCTAGACTCCTCTACTCTAAGCAGCTGAAGCTTTTCTCTTCACAATGCGAGTGCGTTATAATTATATACTTTTATAGAAAAAATCTATATTTTCTATGGTAATAATATACTTTTTGTGGACAAAATAAAATGTGTGTATTGCACGTTACCCTAATACTATCTATGTGGTTTAAACACTTCGATGCATATATTAGTCTGCAGCTTGACAACATATATATATATATATATATATATATATATATATATATATATATATATATATATAATATTTTTATATATATATGACCTTTTCCAGGTTAATTTCTTCTTTTTTTTAAATAAATAAAATGGGTTTTGAATGAATGCAGACTGAACATCGTCGACGGTGACAACGATAAAAGGAGAAGCCCGAGGCGGCGCTGCTCTACGTAACTTTGGAGAACTTGTGGGTTTCATGCATTAAGCACCAGAAATGAAGTACAGTAAATAAAGCTGACGCCCGGCGGGTCGGCCACTCGCTCCTCAGCCTGAAGTAACCACCAGAGTAAAAACACATTGTGAGAGTTCAGTACTTTGGCATCAATAAAAAGATCAGCTGAGGATCCATTTCCTTACTTAGACCTATGATGTGAGAACACTTACAAAATAGACAAACATCAAGAATATTGTTATATATATATATATATATATATATATATAACAATATATATATAACAATATATATATATATATATATATATATATATATATATATATATAAATAAATAAATAAATATAACATATATATACATAATTTTTAATACCATTTATATATAAATATATACATATATATATATATATATATATATATATATTTATATAACTTATGTATGTATATATATACAATTAAATAACATGTATATATATAAATACATATATATATATACATATATATATATATATATATATATATATATATATATATATATATAACATTTATATATGTATTTATATGTATACAAACACATCAAGAATAAGCAGATAATCAAATATCACGAATGAAAACTACGACGTGACGGTCCTCTACTCAGCGGACCTCCAGACGTTTACACGTTTAAATCCTAGGAATGTACAGCAGGTCACGTGTGGCGGTGGACAGTGAGAGCTTCAGAAGCAGGAAGATGAATCAGAGTCTAGAGGAGAAGCGTGACCTTTTAAAGGTCAAAGCCTACGCTGATGACGCCGTGGTTCCCGGTATAGAAGTATTATACAGTTACATAGTTTATATTGAAATCTGTGTTTCTTCTTCCTGCTTTTTAAACCCCTCTCCACCCTATTAAAAGTCCATCTACAGTTCTACACTATCATTCGCAGTGGGTTTGGCTTTTTCCTGGAGGGGCGTGGTCTCAGAGGCTGGAGGCGGAGCCACCACCGCCGCCACCAGGGGGAGCTTCTCCTTCACCGGGGAGGCAGTGAGCGTGGTGGCGGTGCTGGCGCTGGCCGGAGGGGCCTCGATGGACGAGGAGGCGGGCCGGCCGGCGCCGTCCCCGCCGAAGCAGCGGGCGATCTCGTCGAAGGTCTTGCCCCTCGTCTCGGGCACTTTGAGGAAGGTGAAGATGAAGAAGAAGATGAGGAAGCCCATGAAGATGAGGAAGACCCAAGGCCCGCACCACTCCTGAAGGGGGGGGAGATATATAAATACTTTGTTTTATACTTAGTTATCAAAAGTATGATGTTTAAAAAAATATCTAACTAGTTTTTTTCATTTATTTTACAATTCTTATTGTGTATTTGTGTGTAATAATAGTGGTAATATACTAAGTGTATGTATATATATATATATATATATATATATATATATATATATATATATATATATATATAAAAAATGTATATACATATATAGACACACTTTATATATACATATATTTATACATATATATATTCTATAACATCTATATATATTTCTCTATCTATAAATATGAATACATTGACATATATATATATATTTATATAAATATATATTTTATATATATATATATATATATATATATATATATATATATATACATATATAAAAACAACATCATTACACTTGAAGAACATAAATCCAAAAGAAGCCCAAACCAGGACTCACCACCAGTTTGGGGAAGCTCATTCCAACCAGGAAGTTGGCCGTCCAGTTGCAGCAGCCGGCCACCGCCATGGCGGCGGGCCGCGGCCCCTGGGAGAAGAGCTCGGCCACGATAAACCACGGGATGGGGCCGGGGCCCATCTCGAACATGGCCACGAACATCATGACGGCCACGATGGCCATGTAGCTCATCACGGGGGTGTCTTTCTGCTCAGATGGAGAGAGAGGAGGAGGAGGAGGAGGAGCATCAGACATCTTGCTGGATTTACTGCTTTGTTTAAAGCTGCACTAATCAGAAGTTTAATAGGAACCTCTATGTGACCCTTTACTTTATGTATTATTACACCCTGAAGTACACAACTACAACCACCAGAGGGCGCCAGAAAAAACAAATAAATCTGGTGAGCAACAAAAAGAAGTAACTGGAACTATATCCGCTATTACATGCTGACAGGTTTAGAGACACAACAGAGCTCCTTTCTCTAAAGGTCCATGAACTCACCAGCAGGAGGGAGATGGTCATGAGCAGAGCGCTGATGGCCATTCCGCCCAATCCCACGAGGTGCAGGGTCCTTCGTCCCGCCTTCTCCACCAGGAAGAGCTGCAGGACCAAAGAGATGCTTATTCTTATGTCAAGAGGTCAAACATGTCTTTTTCAAGTTGATTGTAAAAATAAATGTCACACTGATCTTCTTCGTCATCGTCGACACACAGAATAAGACGAGCGGCGTCACTCACGGAAACGACGGTGAAGATGGTGTTGACGACGCCGGCGCCGATAGTGGCGTAGATGGGCTGCTTCACACCGGCCGACTGGAAGATGCCGGTCGAGTAGTAGAACACCTGATGGAGGATGGAGGAGAAAGGCACATGTTGTCACACAATTCAAATACACTATAATTATTTATTTTATTTTATTTATTTTATTTATTTTATTTATTTTATTTATTTTATTTATTTTATTTATTTTATTTATTTTATTTATTTATTTATTTTTAATTTATTTTTAATTTAATTTTAATTTAATTTAATTTATTTTTGTATATAAACATTTATATTTTATATCTTTTAATTTTTATATATATATAAGTTTATACATACATTTTCTTTGATTGAAAAAAAAAAAATAATTAAAATATCTTTATATATTTATATCTAAATATTTTTAGGAGATTTATTTATTATATATTTATATGACATTTGCTTCCTCTGTGACCACGAGTCAATTACCACTATTATTACACACAAATACACTTAATAATAATAAATACAATTGTAAAATAAATGAAAAAAAACTAGAATTGTTCAGTATAAACATTATAATGCAACATTTATCTTCAGTGGTCCCTGTTGCATTTACTTCTAACCTAATGTGACTTGTTTTGATTAAATGTCCTATGTTAAAGTTTTGTCCTACCCTAATAGCAACTATAACGCACACAACCTTCCACCGCTGCCTGACAGGTGAGACCGACGCTCTCACTCTATGCTGTGTGTGTGATTACTATATGTGTGTACTGCTGGGTGTGTATTGCTCACGGCGTTGATGCCTGACAGCTGCTGGGAGAGCTGCAGCATCACGGCGATGAGGAGCGGCTGCCTGTAGGCCGGCGAGCGGAACAGCTCCAGGATGGTCACCTTCTTCTCCAGCGCCATCTTGGCGCTCTCCTCCTTCATCTCCTGCAGGTCCTTGCTCACGTCCTCCGTGCCGCGCAGACGCACTAGCGCTGAGGGCGGAGCGGTGCGGCACATTTAAAACACGCCGCGTCGTGAACACGCCGACCGCGTTCAATGCATGGAAATATCAGTCAAATATTTAAATATTTAAATACTGCGTGGAGCCGTTAAAGCCGTCGCGTGGGAGCTCCCTCGTCTGACCACCGTCGTTTAAAACTGACGACCATGAGATTCAAAATGTTGCAGCAAAATAATCAAATAGAGTTATGAAAATAAGCACCAAAAAAGAAAATTAGATTTGGGAAAATCCCAAGCTTTAGTGACCTGTAGTGACCTCTAGTGGCCTCTAGTGGCCTCTAGTGACCTGTAGTGACCTCTAGTGGCCTCTAGTGGCCTATAGTGACCTGTAGTGACCTCTAGTGACCTCTAGTGGCCTCTAGTGACCTGTAGTGACCTCTAGTGACCTCTAGTGACCTCTAGTGACCTCTAGTGACCGCTATTGACGTGTAGTGACCTCTAGTGAACTCTAGTGGCCTCTAGTGACCTCTAGTGACCTCTAGTGACCGCTATTGACCTGTAGTGACCTCTAGTGGCCTCTAGTGGCCTCTAGTGACCTCTAGTGACCGCTATTGACGTGTAGTGACCTCTAGTGAACTCTAGTGGCCTCTAGTGACCTCTAGTGACCTCTAGTGACCGCTATTGACCTGTAGTGACCTCTAGTGGTCTCTAGTGACCTGTAGTGACCTCTAGTGACCGCTATTGATGTGTAGTGACCTCTAGTGGCCTCTAGTGGCCTCTAGTGACGTCTAGTGACCGCTATTGACGTGTAGTGACCTCTAGTGAACTCTAGTGGCCTCTAGTGACCTGTAGTGACCTCTAGTGACCTGTAGTGACCTCTAGTGACCTGTAGTGACCTCTAGTGACCTGTAGTGACCTCTAGTGGCCTCTAGTGGCCTCTAGTGACCTCTAGTGACCGCTATTGACCTGTAGTGACCTCTAGTGACCTCTAGTGGCCTCTAGTGGTATTACAGGAGAAGACAACGCGGGGGACAGACCGCCCCCAACCCCACGAATCCGACCCGTGGACGGACGTCCTTCGATCAGGATCGTCTCGTTTCCTACGAACGCAACGCTCACTTGACTTTAACGTTCAGACTCGGACCGTTTACTGACTTTTTTTCGAACTCCGCCGTGACAACAAAAGAGATCGGATCGGATTCTTCTTCTTCTTCACGAAGGGGGAACACAACATGTCCGTCTCTCGTCTGGCGGACGAGAGACGAGATGGAGGAGGAGTCAGAGCGACGCTGCAGACGCCAAAACCTTCTGTCCTCAAGGACTCCTTGAAGCACAGAGACCCAGACCCTCCTCTTCATCCTTCATCCTCCTCTTGCAGTTCATATCCCCTTCATCCCCTCTGCCCTTCTCCTCTTCTTCATTACCCTCCTTTCTTCCTCTCAATTTCTCTCCCTCCTTTCCTCCCTCCCTTCTTCTCGGCCCCTCTCACCCAGCAGTTCTTCCCCGGTGCGTTCAGGGTCCAACAGAACCACCAGTCAGGCTGACAGGGTAAAGGAAGTATAGTGGTGTACAATAGATGTAGAAGTACCTCCAGTAGACGTAGGATTGTCAGTAGTGGTGGTATTGTCAGTAGTAGTATTAGTACCTTCAGTAGTAGTGGTATTGTCAGTAGTAGTATTAGTACTTTCAGTAGTATTGGTATTGTCAGTAGTAGTATTAGTACTTTCAGTAGTAGTATTGTCAGTAGTAGTATTAGTACCTTCAGTAGTAGTTGTATTGTCAGTAGTAGTATTAGTACCTTCAGTAGTAGTGGTATTGTCAGTAGTAGTATTAGTACTTTCAGTAGGAGTAGTATTGCCAGTCGTAATAGTATTGTCAATAGAAGTATTGCTACCTTAAGTATTAGTATTAGTATTGTCAGTAGAAGTATTGGTACCTTCAGTAGTAGTAGTTTGGTCAGTAGTAGGAGTATTGTCAGTAGCAGTAGTATTGTCAATAGAAGTATTATTGTATATATAAACATTGGTACCTCCAGTAGTAGTAGTAGTATTGTCAGTAGAAGTATATTTGTACAAATAAAAACTGGTATCTCCAGTAGTAGTAGTAGTGTGGTCAGTAGTAGTAGTGTGGTCAGTAGAAGTAGTGTGGTCAGTAGTAGTAGTATTGTCAGTAGAAGTATATTTGTACACATAAACACCGGTACCTCCATTTGTAGTAGTAGTAGTAGTATTGTCAGTAGAAGTATATTTGTACACATAAACACTGGTACCTCCAGTAGTAGTAGTGGGGTCAGTAGTAGTAGCATTGTCAGTAGAAGTATATTTGTACACATAAACACCGGTACCTCCAGTAGTAGTAGTAGTGGGGTCAGTAGTAGTAGTATTGTCAGTAGAAGTATTATTGTACACATGAAAACGGGTCCCCCCCCCGTACCTTTGCGCGCCTCCTCCTCCTGCTGCCGGTTGATGAGCAGGTAGCGGGGCCTCGGGCAGCGGCCACAGCCGGGCCGAGCCCAGCAGCGCCTCCAGGCCCAGAACCTGGGCCAGCAGGATGCCCACCACCACGCCCAGCTGGTGCAGCGTGCCGAAGGCGCCGCGCAGCGGCGTGGGGGAAACCTCGCCCACGTACATGGGCGTCAGGCCCGTGAACAGACCGCAGAACAGGCCGATCACCAGGCGGCCCGCGATCACCATCTCATAGGAGGAGCACAGCGTGGAGGAGCCCATCAGGAGGCCCCCCACCACCGCCAGGAGGTTCACCAGGAACATGGAGCCACGCCTGAGGAGGAGGAGGAGGAGGAGGAGGAGGAGGAGGAGGAGGAGGAGGAGGAGGGGAGGAGGAGGAGGAGGGAGGAGGAGGGGAGGAGGAGGAGGAGGAGGAGGAGGAGGACGAGGGAGGAGGAGGAGAGGGAGGAGGACGAGGAGGAGGGAGGGGAGGAGGAGAGAGGAGGGAGGAGGAGGAGGGAGGAGGGGGGAGGGGGGAGGGAGGAGGTAGGAGGGAGGAGGGGAGGAGGAGGAAGAGGAGGAGGAGGAGTAGTATTGTCAGTATAAGTATAAGTACCGTCAGTAGTAGTAGTAGTATTGTGCATAGTAGTAGTGTTGTGTGT
Organism: Liparis tanakae; assembly: GCA_036178185.1. Taxonomy (NCBI): domain Eukaryota; kingdom Metazoa; phylum Chordata; class Actinopteri; order Perciformes; family Liparidae; genus Liparis; species Liparis tanakae. Next base: position 15,330,505 of record CM070106.1, read on the forward strand.
AGTAGTAGTGTTGTGTGTAGTAGTAGTGTTGTGTGTAGTAGTAGTAGTAGTGTTGTGTGTAGTAGTAGTAGTAGTGTTGTGTGTAGTAGTAGTAGTAGTGTTGTGTGTAGTAGTAGTGTTGTGTGTAGTAGTAGTAGTAGTGTTGTGTGTAGTAGTAGTAGTAGTGTTGTGTGTAGTAGTAGTAGTAGTGTTGTGTGTAGTAGTAGTGTTGTGTGTAGTAGTAGTAGTGTTGTGTGTAGTAGTAGTATTGTGTGCAGTAGTAGTATTGTGTGTAGTAGTAGTATTGTGTAGCAGCATGGGTACCTTCAGTAGCTCAAAAGTATTCAGTAAATACTGTAGACACTGTCTAGAACTGAGGCTAGTTTGTAGGCCTGTTTTCAGTCTTTATGCTAAGCTAAGCTAATTATAGAGAAGTATATACATTAAGTATTCGTTCCAAGTATGTAAGTAGTAGTATTGCAGTATTAGAAATACTATTCTAAGCAGTAGAAGTACTAATGGAAGTAGTACTGTAGTATTGCAGTAGTAGAAGTACTATTGTAGGTACATTCTCACCTGGATGAAGACGTGTAATACTCCCTTAACCCCAGGAGTATAGTCGTAGACGTGAATACTCTTCCCTTAAACCCAGGTGTGTCCTTGTGTCCTCGTGTCCTCTTGTCCTACCCTACCTGGATGAAGACGTGTAATACTACCCGTGTCCTTGTGTCCTACCCCACCTGGATGAAGACGTGTAATACTACCCGTGTCCTTGTGTCCTACCCTACCTGGATGAAGACGTGTAATACTACCCGTGTCCTCGTGTCCTACCCTACCTGCCGAAGCGGTTGGCCATGACGCCCACGCTGAAGCTGCCCGCCATGCCGCCCACGCTGAAGATGGCGACGGAGACGCTCCACACGATGGTGCACATGCCCGGGCTGATGGGGGTCCCGTAGCGCTCCACCCAGGTGTCGTTGAAGAACGATCGCAGTTTCTGGACCAAGGGACGGAGAGATGTGCTCAAAGATGCTAGCTAGCTTAGTTTAGCTTAGCTTAGCATGAAGACAGGACGGGGAACATTTACTTTGTAGAAGTATAAGAAGTACTGTGAGTAGAAGCAGAAGTATTGTCAGCAGTAGTAGATGTAGTATTGTAAGTAGTAGTCGTAGCAGTAGCAGTAGCAGTAGTAGTAATACACTACTACTACTAATACTACTACTACTATTACTACTATAATAGTAGCAGTAAAAGTAGTAGTACTACGACTATTACTAGTAGTAGTCATAGTAGTATTGTAAGTCGTAGTATTGCATTACGGAATGTCTTTAATCTTTAATCTGTTTCCACTCTAATAATCCAGATTAAAGCTAAATCATTCATATCCACGTGTGGAGGCTCTGAGGTGTTATTGGCTGTATTAATATTACTATACTGTATTAGTATACTGTATTAATATACAGTATACTGTATTAGTATACTGTATTAATTACAGTATTAATATACATTATTACTATACTGTATTAATATACAGTATACTGTATTAGTATACTGTATTAATTACAGTATTAATATACATTATTACTATACTGTATTAATATACAGTATACTGTATTAGTATACTGTATTAATTACAGTATTAATATACATTATTAGTATACTGTATTAGTATACTGTATTAATATACTGTATTAGTATACTGTATCAGTATACTGTAATCATCCCCCCCCCCCCCCCCCACCTGCTCCGGGGCGTTGATGACTCCGGTGTTGTAGCCGAACTGCAGCGAGCCGATGACGGCGGTGCAGAGCGAGAACAGGAGGTACCCCGTCACCTGCTTCTCCTGGGGGGGGGGGGGGGGGGGATGGAGAGAGAAAGAGGGGAGGGAGAGGAGGAAGACAGAGAGAGAGAGAGAGAGAGAGAGAGAGAGAGAGAGAGATAATGAAATCTGAGCTCATGATGAGAGTTGCCGTCCCCGTGTCTCGGATACAGATGCAATAAAACAACAACATCCTATAAATCATTTCACATCGGCTCGTTTTCATGTCAACACGTCTCCCTTCAGACTCCAGAACACACATCTAGTTTATGACTTTGTGTGTTTTGGTCTATAGATTTCTCCCAAATTCACCAAAAGTTGCAAAACATTACGCCTCATTTGCATATTTAAACATCACATTTCATACCTATGAGGTCATGTTTTGACCCTATTCCTCTGGAGAGTCTTCAACATGTATTAATAACACTCTATATGATGAAGCTCTATGCAGAGGGGTTCGTGCACACAGCATCCAGAGACTCATTTACACATTTATTTAAAAAACAAGAATTTTGAAGATGGCTTCACCCAAAATGAAGCTTTATATTCTGGAGATGTTTGAAAATCAGAAATATATATTTATTAAGATATTCCCTCATTTACATATCTGAACATAACACGTGTAATGCAAAACAATAACTGTCTTAATCCTGTGGGGAACCTTCACGGCATCTATTATTATTATTAGTAGTATCATTATTATTATTATTATCATCATCATTATTATTATTATTATTATTATTATTATTATTATTATTATTATTATTATCATCATCATCATCATCATCATCATCATCATCATCATCATCATCATCATCATCATCATCATCATCATTATTATTATTACTATTAGTAGTAGTAGTATCATTATTATTATTATTATTATTATTATTATTATTATTTACTCTGTTCACCTGGTGTTCTATAAATAAAACACACACACACACACACACTGGATGCTGAATACATTCCTCTATTCTCTCTCAGCTCTTCCTGTTCAAGGTCACGAGGAGAGCTGGATCCTATCCCAGCATGCAATAGGGCGGGCGCTGTGGGTACGCGATCACTCAAACTTCACTTTCTGTTCCCGCACTTCTAAAAGTGGACTGGAGGTCAACAAAGGTCAAAGGTCTTGCGCTGACTCGGCAGACGGCGCAGTCGTCACACGACACCTGGAGAGGCCTCAGCTGATCCCGTGACCTTGGGGGTCAGGTGACATTAGAGGAGGCTGCACCTCTCAGGAGGCGCGGTACAGCCAGGGGGGCGTCGGCCACAGAGGACCAATCAGAGGGCGGGGAGAGAGGAGTCAGGAGAGCAGAAAGATGAAGCCGTGGAGCTCAATTCAGACTCAAGATGTTTTAATTTGACCTTCACGTTGAGAAATGAAATGTACGGAAAACACATTTTATAAATAAATAAAATAAAATATGAACAATACAAATTTAGAGACCTGGTTGTTGGTTCGAGCCCTCGGTACTTGAGTTACGGCTGTATTTTTTTGAGTATTTTATTTACATCTTGCACATAAACACATTTTTTATTAATTATTTGTTCGTATATATTTTTTATTTATTTGTCATCTATTTTTCACCTTAAAAATATATGTTGTAGTGAATATTTTAATGATACATTTATTTAATTTATTTTAGGTAATAAATTAATAGTAATTAAAAGTAATAAATTAATCTAAATCCACAATTTCTAAGCGAGGTCAGTTAATATTAGAGGAGACTACAACTCTCAGGAGTCACTGTGTAGCCACGTGGGCGTCGCCATAGAGGACCAATCAGAGGAGGAGACGGAGGGAGAGAGAGAGAGGGAGAGAGAGATATTTGAAAGTCAAAGTGGGAGATTTTCAAAGGAGTGCCTGTAAACTGCTGACTGGATGATTTATCTACATGTAAGGTCAAAGAAGAAAGGAAGGAGATGGAGGTGACATTTTCTTTCGGGGACTCTCTCGTCAAGACTTCCTATTCATCATCTTCTAAAAACATCTCAGGAACCCTGAACCGAGCCGGCGAGCCTTGAAGAGTCATGACTCATCATGACTCATCATAATGAGTCATGATGAGTCATGATGAGCAGTCAGTAAACGAATGAGGTGGAGAAGGTAAACGCCATTTTTCACCTCCGGCATGTTAGTTCACGAAAAGACCAAACTGTCAGTCACTAGAGATGACATCGCCACGGTAACGGGGGACTGTCAGTCATTAGAGATGACATCGCCATGGTAACGGGGGGCTTTCAGTCACTATAGACGATATCGCCATGGCAACGGGGTGCTGTCGGTCACCATAGACGACATCTCCATGGTAACGGGGGGCTGTCGGTCACTACAGACGACATCTCCATGGTAACTGCGGGCTGTCGGTCACTATAGACGACATTGCCATGGTAACAGGTGGATGTCGGTCACTTTAGACGACATCGCCATGGTAACAGGGATGTTAATCAAAGTTGCCCTTTGTTGTTGTCTGTTCCCGGAGGACATGGGGGACATTCAGGAGCGATCAATAACCCGATCACCGTATCTTTATTGATCTGTCTGTGGTTTGTTGTCTTGTTGTGGATCTCAGAATTTATTTTTTTTCCGTCTTTGAAAGGTTTATAATTTTCTCTCGTTAATTAATTTATACAAACTCAGCTTAGAGAAATCATAATAAAAATGGTATTACAAATAATAATACAATAAATAAATAGCTATGACGTGAAGATATCAACTTCTTTGGTAAATCTTTGTCTTTGGAGTTAAAGTGAGCCGCTGCACCTTCAACTGACGCTCCGATACACACCAGTCAAACACGTCTGAGTGGCTTTAAGAAAATAAAACCAAAGAAATATGATATAAAGTACGACTTATCTTACTTATTTAAGGTATTTAACGTGTAGTGAATTTTAACAGTTTGTAGTCACTTTGAAAAATCTTCATCATCATCATCATCATCATCATCATTATCACCACCATCATCCTCATCATCATCCTGATCATCATCACCACCATCATCATCACCATCCTCCTCCTCATCATCATCATCATCATCATCATCATCATCATCATCATCATCATCACCATCCTCATCATCACCCTGATCATCATCAGCACCATCATCATCATCATCATCATCATCATCATCATCACCATCCTCATCATCATCCTGATCATCCTCATCATCATCATCATCATCATCATCATCGCTTAAGTTAATTAAACCACACAGGAAGTAAAGAGCCCAGAGAGTGTCACGTGACACACACACACACACACACACACACACACACACACACACACACACACACACACACACACACACACACCGCTCTGTGCCGTCTTGACTCCTATAGTTCTTTCTGTCCAGTCACCGTGACTCGGAGGACTTGGTCACATGACGTCTGAGAGCTGCTTTTCTATGTGACACGAAACACAAACAGCTCCTGATGGAGGAACATGACCTGAAGGAAGTACATATATCTATACACGGATGAACAAGTCCCTCCTTCCAATGTCTCAAATCCTCTTTAATTATGATATAATTATGATATATTATACTTTATTCAGACCAATCTGACTATTTAGATCTAAACTAGTTCGATGTCACAGATATGGATGAAGAAGAGATCGACAGATTAAGATTAAGATAGATTAAGACAATTAAAATGATTAAGATGATTAAGATGATTTAACATGATTAAGATTATTAAGATTATTTAAAATGATTAAGATTATTAAGATAAATTAAGATGATTAAGATGATTAAGATGATTAAAATAGATTAAGCTCCAGACTAACTTGGAAGATAATTTAAATCTCCTGAAAAGAGTTTGCATGAATCGTCTGTAAACAACGTTGTTATCCTGCTGCTCTCCCGCTCTCTTTATCCTCTCCTCACGAGTGTCCATGTCCTAACTCGTCCCCGCCCTCCTCCCTCCTCCCTCCTTCCTCCTCCCTCCTTCGGCCCCATGGCAACAGCTTGGAGGTGAGGCTTTTTTTAATTAATATTGACACAGGCGGAAAGTAACCGCGGTTAGGCACTCATGCATTCACATTGCTAACACACACAAACACACACACACACACACACACACACACACACACACACACACACACACACACACACACACACACACACACAGTGACTACATGTGACCTACATCCGGGCAGAGCCGGGACAGTCCACTCTTGAAACCAGGAGGGAGGGTCAATGTATGGAGCTGTTGTTTATTTTGGGGATTTATTCGATAACCTTTCCAGGTATTGACGAGGTCGTCAGTATGGAGCACGAGCTGCGAGGACGAGTCACGAAGGGAAACCAATGCAGAATACACACATAGAATATATATATATATATATATATATATATATATATATATATATATATATATATATATATATACATACACACAGTATGTAACGCCCCATTTCTGTTTCTCCTGTGTTCTGTGTCTCCTGTCTCCTCTGTCTTAATTGTTTAATTCCCAGCACCTGCCCTCAGCCACTCTTGTCTCGTTAGTGTCTGATGTCGTACACCTGTGTTTCACCCCCTATATATTGTGTCAGTCTTTCCCTAGTCTCCTGTCGGATTGTTGTCTATTGTTGTCTCTCGTTCCTGTCCTGTTCCTGTCCTGTTCCTGGTTCTACCCGCCCGCCTGCCTGCCTGTCCGGAACCTTTTGGACCTTGTTTTTGTGAACCGTTTTTACTCATTAAAGAGTGCTTTTTGTTTTTGCATTTTGCGTCCCAGCCTGTCTCTCTGCGCCTGAGCCTCACCCCAATGCTAAGATGTGTCACAGTATATACACCACAAGACTGTATGGAGGAGCAGCTCAGGCCCAAAGTGTCAAGAGGCTTTCACTTGCATCACGTAAATCTAAGAGACAAAATGTACAAAATATAAACTAAACTACAAAGAAAGTTCACACAGCGGCAACCAGGGTCAACATAACTAAAGAGAAAACATAAATACAAAACAACAACAAAGAGACAGTGACGAGACACACAATAACAACAAAGATACACACAATAACGACAAACAAACAAACACAAAGTTACAACACAGACATAAAGTAACAAAGGGAAACAAAGTAACAACAAACAGAAACAAAGTAACAACAAAGAGACACACAATAACAGACTTTGTCATCATCACTTTTGAATGACATTTTGTTCAGATATCAGCTGTGATCATCAACTACTATCTTTTTGATGTAATTTAGAGAGAGAGAAACACACACACCCACTCACACACACACACACACACACACACACACACACACACACACACACACACACACACACACACACACACACACACAGCCAGACATGCAACAGTAACACAATAGAGATGAAACACCACCAGCTCGGGGACATTCACCAAACAGATGCTGGTGATTTAATTGTGTACCGTTCCTTTAAGGGAGGGAGCGAGCGCACGTGTACGTGCACACACCGTGTCGCCATAGAGACCGAGGCTGAAGAGGCGTCTGGAGCTGAATTATGCTCTATTTCTACTAATTCAGTGTTTCCTCTGTTGCTATGCAGGAATCTGTGCTGCTGTTTATCTTTAAAGATAAAACAAATACAACAAATACAACAAATACAACAAATACAACAAAGACAACAAATACAACAAAGACATTTAATCTGCAGAGAAATGTCAGAACTGACTTCACGTCCTCGTTATGCAACTAATCCTAAAGCCGCCGTCATGATTACATCGTAAGTCAAGAGTCTCACACACACTCATTACCCCCCCCTGACACACACACACTCCTTACCCCCCCCCACATACACACTCCTTACCGCCCCCCCTGACACACACAAACACACTTCTTACCCCCACCCCATGCACTTCTTACCCCCACCCCATGACACACACACTCCTTACCCTCCCCCCCAAACCTGACCCTCACACACACTCATTGCCCCACCTGACCCTCACACACTCGTTAACCTCTGAACCTCACACACTCGTTACCCCACCTGACCCTCACACACACTCGTTACCCCCCTGACCCTCACACACACTCGTTACCCCCCTGACCCTCATACACACTCGTTACCCCCCTGACCCTCACACACACTCGTTACCCCCCCTGACCCTCACACACACTCGTCAGAGACCCAATTTGGAGATCCGATTCGGCTTCATGTCATCTGCAGCATTGTCATGCTTATACACACAAACAAACACACACACACACACACACACATGAACACGCACACACACACATGCATCATTCAAATGTCCCTTATTGAGTGACCTCTCGAGCTGTAAAGAGTTGCAACACATTTCCCTTTACAAACAAATAAAACCTAAACAACCTTCAAAATAAAAGCACTTCCTGCTCACGAATGAAGGAGGAGCGTCACTTGCCTCTCCCTCCATCTTCTGGGCTTCTTCTGGCTGTTTCTACTCCGAACGGACGACGGGGCCGCGACCCGGTTTGCAGGTGGTGGTTGAAGAAGAGGAGCAAGAAGAAGAGGAAGAGGGGCTTTGCAGGACCCCGCCCGTCGGCGCTCTCCGCTGCGAGAAAATAAACACCCCTTGAAATGATAGGCGCTGTCCGTGGTACCGGGACAACGACCCTGAAGAACACCGGACACGCACCGGGAGGGTTTACGGGGATTGTCTCGGTGATGCGCGCGAGAACAGCGCCGAACACTGGAGAATGACGCGTCACTCACCTGTCGTGAGAAAAGATGAGGCTCGGTGAGCTGCAGCAGAGCCCTCCCTCCCTCTTTCCCTCTCTCTTTCTCTCTCCCTCTCCCCCCCCCCCCTCTCCCTCCCTCTCTCCCTCCACGCCCGGCTCGTAGATGTTTACATTAATTGTGATGTTATTGGTTCCCTCTCTCTCTCTCCACTCCTTCGACCAATGAGAACGCGGCTGTGCTGGGATGCGGCGAGGTGGCCCCGCCCATTTCCGCTTCCGTGACTCATGAGCACCGCCGCCGCATCCCGGTGACCGCGTCCTATTATGGCAGCGGCCTTTTTATTTCGACACTTATGACGAAAGCGCGTTGGGCGCATGCGCGGTAGGAAGCGCAGAGGGTCGTGAGAGACGGTGTCCCCGCCTTTGCCTTCCCATGATGCATCACGGCCGCCGGCGACCTTGACAGGAGCTGCACGGGTGGTGATGCTGATGCAGCGGATGCTGATGCAACGTTGCCGTGGCAACGAGTCACGCGGACGATGATCCAGTTGTAGAGCTGATCCCCCCCACGCCCTGCTGCCACGAGGCAACATGCACGGCGACATCAAAGGGCCCCGCGGTCGTATTGAATGACGCTCGCGCTGCAGTTCCTCTCAGGTCTCGTGATGAGGTCACCGAGGCCGCGGGACGCGTCACGTGACGCTGCATCACGAGGATGATGCAACGAGCTGAGCTACAGAAACATTCCAGTGTCATGCCACATGGAGATTATTACGTTTTTGTTATTATGTTTTTATGAATGTCAAAAGATCCAGAATCACGTGACGTCATAAAAAGCTCCGGAACATCAAGTGGAGGGAATATTTCTGCTTTTTATTTATTCAGTAAATCTGAACAGGGACGTTTCATCTAATCCTATTTTTAAATATTTTATTTAATTTCTTTACTAAAGCTTACATTTATTTTAACTTTGTTGAATATATATGAAGACTTACTTTGTGTTTAAGTACATGGAATGTATATGAAGAAGTACTTTGTGTTTAAGTACATGGCATATATATGAATAGGTACTTTAAAGATGAATAAATGAAAGTAAAGTGATTTATTTTCTCTACTTTTATTTCATATTTCTCGTACACAAAAAACAAATATGTAAAAACCCATTCCTGAGTTTCATATATTAATTCACATTCAATCAAAGTCAGAGAATCAGAACTATTGAAGACAAATATTATCTTTAATAATAATACACATAAACATTCTCTTTTAAATATGCTTTTAAATATTCATTTTAAAAGCAATTAATAATAAACAACTTACGGTGTTCATCTTATCAACAACCGTTCACCCCACATGCCCCCCCCCCTCCTATTTGCAGGGGGCTGCACGCTCGCGGTGCATGCTGGGTACATTACGCTTTGAATGACGTTTGAATAGGCAGCGGGCGCCATCTGGTGGACAGTGTGAGGAGGTGCACCTGCAGACGGAACCCTGCACCCAAGGGTGACGCAGACGAGCTTTTCTGATGATGATGATGATGATGATGATGATGATGATGATGATGATGATGATGATGATGATGATGATGATGATGTGCAAGTTTATAATTTTTCTCTATGTGCATGTATAATTGTATCATCAAGATAAATATAGTAATTATTGGTGAATATTATATATATATTTAAAACGTTCACTATGTGTTGCAGTTTATTTGTGTCTCTATTACATTGCATTGTTATTATTATTATTATTATTATTATTATTATTATTATTATTATCAAGACGTGAGAACTAACACAAACCTAAAATAATAAATATAAATAAGAATTATTTTACCGAGTCGTACATTTTATGACCCGCTTTAATCGGTTACCACGGCAACCACGATTCCGCCACACGCCGCCGCCCACTTCTTGTCAATCAGGGAATCATGGAGGACGTGAGAAGAACACACACTGTGTAATGTTATGCAATATATATATATATATATATATATATATATATATATATATACATAAACATTTGAATGTCTTCCATCTCCAGTTCCTCCTCTTGTAACAAAACTCTCAGCTACAGGAATAGAGATCGGCTCCTCCTCCTCCTCCTCCTCCTCCTCCTCTTCCTCCTGCTCCTCACACAGGATGTAAACTGTGACACATTTACAGTACAACTATAAAACCAGAGACGACCTCGACATGCAGATGTCTCCATATTTCATAAAGAGGTCTTCAATCTATTCTTAACTTCCCTCTCTGGATCTGTGTATGTGTGTTTACGTCTGTGTGTGTGTGTGTGTGTGTGTGTGTGTGTGTGTGTGTGTGTGTGTATGTGTGTTGCTCAACAGCTGATAGGGAAAGTATCTCAAATGTTTACAAGTTCACCAACAGATTATATCATCAAGGAAGTTCCCCAGAAGAAACTTAAATATTAACAGGAGCATATATCTATATATCTCTCTATATATTATATTATATGTATATGAATATCTATATAGTTTATATATTATTTAGATATACATTTAGATATAAATGTATCTATATATAATACATAAATACATATTTAAAAATATAAATATTCATATATACGTTTATATATATTTGTATTTTCATATTTGTATGTGTATATATATATATTTCACCTGCTTCTCTTCCCCCGTCTCGACTGTGGCCTCAGCGCCACCCGGTGGCCTGCAGCGGTACTGGCTGCGGATCAGGAGACAAGTTTAGATGTCATGATGGTGTTTCAAAGTGCTCAAAGTGCTCAGTGTTTCAAAGTGCCATCAGAGTGAACATGTAAAGCATTACAGTTTTTTCCGATTGCTAAACGACAGTGGGCACAACTGGAGTCACATGTGCAAAACTCTAACTACAGTCTGCACTACCAGCAGCCACCTGAGCTGAACAGTTCACATCACCTGCAAAACTCATTCCATGCAACACAACTCTTAACACACGGCTCAAAACACGCTCAGTGCAGCCATCACTATGCACAACACACACTGAGACAACACACACTGTCACTCAGAACACACGGAGAGTCAAAACACCAGCATCAAACACCAATACACAGAATACTAACTTTTCATCTTTACAGTTTGAACAATTTCAGTTCAATTTCAGTTTTCAATGAAAAGAGACATTCTTTCACGGTGCCGTATTAATTTTTTTTGGAACATAACAATTCTTTAAGGTAAATGAAAATTAACAGTTTGCTTCAATAGTCTGTAGTACAGTAATTTACGGAATTACAGTAATGAGTAAAAAAAGGTAGAAACTAAAAGTACACACTGTAATTCGAACAAATAATTGAGAGGCTAATCCTGCCTCTCTCTACATCAGGCCACATGTTTTCATCAACATCACATCTAATGTTCTCTCTTGCCATGCACCTGGGGAAGAACCTTCTGGATGCCTTATCCATCCCTCACAGTCCTCTGGACTCCTCATCTGAAATAACAGCTCTTTGTCTTCCTCCACGCATCCGCCCTCTCCCTGCCTCCCTCCTCCCTCCACAAACCCGTCTTCCTTGTTCCATTTCCAAAATGAGTCTTTGTGAGCTCTATATATCTATATATATATATCTATATCTATATATCTATATATATATATATATATATATATATATATATATATATATATATATATATATATGTATGTATGTATGTGTGTGTGTGTGTGTTCTTTAACAAGTCTAAAACAAGACACCTGCTTAGCCTTTCAGCTGAAATTGCAATCCTCAGTGTTTGAAAGGCACAAGACTGACATATATTCCGTTTTGAATGTGTGGTTCACAGTTTTGACAGCAGTGTGTTAGCATGTGAACAAAGTGCTGTACATCCACAGGTTGTGGTTAAAGTCATGGGATAAGTGTGTAGAGTTTTGAAAACTGTGTTCAAGCAATGAAAAACCAACTAGAGTTTGGTCCACATGAACTGCTGCTGTGCAGACTGGAGTTAGAGTTTTGCACGTGACTCCAGTTGTGCCCACTGTCGTTTAGCAATCGGAAAAAACTGTAATTAGGGTTACGGGTAAGAGCACCAAATACTGGGATTGTGGAACCTTTGAGTGTTGTTGTTGTTGTTGTTGTGCGAAATGTCATAGAAATGAGTTTGAATATTTTAAATATTTTTATTCAAAATCCTGACGCCTTTACAAATATTTCAAGTTTTACAATTCAGTTTAAGTTTTTGGCTTACACAAGGGGGGGGGGGGTGAGGGGGCGGGGCTGAACACACAGTTCACTTATTTCTTTAAATAATTTTATACATTTTGTACGTATTTACTTATTTACAGATGTACTGACATGTCTATATCTTTAGAAACACATTACCCCGTCGTACAAAAAATATTTTTGTTGTATTATGTTGTTTGTGTGTGTGTGTGTTTGTGTGTGTCTGTGTGTGTGTACGTGTGTCTGTGGGTGTGTGTGTGTCTGTGTGTGTCTCTGTGTGTCCCTGCGTATGTGTGTGTGTGTCTCTGTGTGTCCCTGTGTGTGTGTGTCTCTGTGTGTCCCTGTGTATGTGTGTGTGTGTGTCTCTGTGGGTGTGTGGGTGTCTGTGTGTGTCTCTGTGTGTCCCTGTGTGTGTGTGTGTCTCTGTGTGTCCCTGTGTGTGTGTGTCTCTGTGTGTCCCTGTGTATGTGTGTGTGTGTGTGTCTCTGTGGGTGTGTGGGTGTCTGTGTGTGTCTCTGTGTGTCCCTGTGTGTGTGTGTGTGTGTGTGTGTGTGAGCTGGTCAGAAATAGGGCGGATCAGATCAGCTGTCCACAGGTAAACCTCCGTAAGCTAAAGGAGTCGGTCCGGTGACCCGGTCGTCACGAGGTCGGCACCGAGCTCACGCGACGGCCGACCTTTGACCCGACGCAACGGATCTTTTTTTTTTAATGTATGTTCTAATCTACGGTGATAGATAAAACATAAGACATGGACAATGTGTTTGCTTTTTGTGTTACAAATGCAAATTCAGCTTTGTTTCTACAAAAAAGATACAAGTGAAGAAGAAGAAAAAGAAGAAGAAGAAGAAGGAGACAAAGAACAAGAACAAGAAGGACTTTTCAATATGAAACACTAGTGTAGAAAACAGTCCGCCAAAAATATCAACGTGCAAAATCGACATCGGTAGATAAATATACAATTACCACATTTTACAATTTTACCTACAAATTAAAATTTTACCAAAAATTGTAAAATTGGTCATGTGACATCAGGACTCCTACAAAACCAACGGGCGCTCGCGGTTCTTTCCGGACCGGTTCTGGTGGTGGACCTGAATCCGGTTTATGAGAGCCGGACCCTTCAGAAGTCACGAGGTGGATCCAAAGTCCTCCCTCCGAGAGGGGCGGAGCCAAGAAGTGAGGGTGTAGGTGGAGAAGGCAAAAAAGAGTGGACAACAAATATAAATATATATGGACCCCCCCCCCCCCAGGGGGGTCGAGGGCGGAGTCCTCAGTGGCAGGGGTCAAAGGGCACCTCCGTCAGCCCCCCGTGGAGCTCCACCGCCTCCTGGGACCAGGACACGACGTCGCCGGCCGGGCGGCCCTCGCCGCACGTGGCCTGGCCGTAGAGCTCGGCGGCGCTCAGGACGCGGGACCAGAACTGGAAGTCGGACATCTCCCCCGTGAAGGACTGGGTGACGTCGAAGCGGCCCCCCATCGTGTCCTGGGAGGAGTCACGCCGAATGTAATTACATGGGGGCGGGGTCTGAGCGGGCGGCGCACGGCGGGGGTCTCACCTGCTCCTGGCCCAGGACCAAGGTGCCGCCCGGCTCCACGGGGCGCCACGCCGACAGGTTCTGGCCCGAGCCCTTCTTCACGCCGTCCTGGTACACCTCCCACACGCCGTCACGCGTCGTCCACGTCACGCACACGTGATGCCACTTCCCGTCGCTCGTGGTTATCGGCAATGTCACCGCCTGAAGAGAGAGAGAGAGAGAGAGAGGAGAGAGAGGGAGGGAGAGAGAGGGACAGAGAGGGGGAGAGAGGGAGAGAGAGAGGGAGATAAATGACGGAGATCAATGGATCGGTTCCGCCCGGCGTGACGAAGACGAAGAGGAGAAAGCAAACACGGCAGTTCATCTCTCTCCGTCACGTCTCTCCGACGGGAAATTAGGTCGATCAATTAGGCCGATCAGATTAATTGAGTGGTTGATTTGTTTGCTGAGCTCTCGGCCTGGAGGCGGCATCCGGCTTTCCAGGGAATTAAAGATTAGAAAAAAGTACGTCATTCAAACAAGATGTCGCCAATGAATGAAATACTATGAAAAACAACATAAAACAACAGACTAATGTCTTGATTTCATTTTTATTCCCCAACAGTAACTTTTATTTACTTACTATGGAAGATAAAGAGCGACGACACACACTCGTAGAACCAGAGTTACAACAGTATCCTCCACCAACCTCATTAATAAATATATAAGACTTTCCTCAACAGTCGCCTGATTTGACATTATTTTTAGCTCTTTATATTATTGTCTTCATGACGACTAGAGCAGTGTAACCCACGCATCTGTGAGGCAGGAAGTGCCGAGAGACCTTCAGGGACCTGGAATGAGAGTAGGATTTTCCGATTTGACGTCCGAAACCATTCCTTCCCTTTACCTTGTCGCTGATCAGCAGCTCCATGGGGTTGCTGCCCCACTCCATCAGCACCAGCTCGTTGGCCTGGCCGGGCACGGCGTAGGAGAAGGGCGTGCCGAGGCCGGGGCCGGCGCCGGCCTTCAGCCTCAGGCAGACGGTCAGGGCGAAGAGCTCGTTGACCGGCGACCGCTTCATGCGGGCGTACATGTAGTTGGTCTTCACGGGGAAGTCCAGCAGGAAGGCGCCGGGCGTCTTCAGCTTCTTGTGGGTTCCTGGGGAGGCGGAGAGAATGAAGAAGAGTCCTTCACCGGAGCGCTCAGTGAAGAGCTCTCGCATCGCCTCGAGGTCTTGAGGTCTGACCCCGACGCTCTGGCCAACCCTCTGGCCTCCGTCTGAGACCACCTGGCTACACCGCATCCACCCGATCACGCCATTATTAGAAGGTCAGATACACACTCAGTGAATGTGATTACCTCGTATAGAGACCCCCCCCCCCCCCCCCATCATCCTCTTAGAGGCCTGTGTTGACGGTACGTTGGACATGTTTGTGAGTTGCTTGTTCTGGTTTTCTATTGTTCTTTGTTTGTCTTTTAAATGTGATTCTTTAATATCAGTGCGGATATGTTTTCATTTCCACGCCTCAGTAGAGCACTAGTACTGCTCCTTTAACAAAATGGCCGCGGCTATGTTTCGATTGAGTTTCCGTACTTACTTCAAGCCTACCCTCCATTTCTCTTTAATGTCCGTGGTAGAGTATCGTGAGTTACTATAAGTCGTTATTACGAGGCTCGAAGTCTTGCCAGAGATTCCATCTCAACATTCGGTTGACGGGTTACCAATGAATCAGTCGGCCGTTGCTTGTGTGTGTGTGTGCATACCGTGGTCAGCGTTGCCATGGTGCAGTTGGCTGAGCACCGTTTCCAGCTTGTCGTGACCGGTGCCGTGCAGATTTGTCTCTTTGCCGTTTAAAGGCAGCCGCCGCGGGTTATGAACGTTTCCGTGGAGGTTGTCGTGGTGATCGTCGTCATGGTGATCTTTACCATGGGGATCTTTGCCATGATGATCGTCATCATGGAGGTCGTCGCCATGGTGATCGTCGTAGTGGTGATAGTCGTCGTGGTGATCGTCGCCGTGGTGATCGTCATAGTGGTGATCGTGGTAGTGGTGATCGTCGAAGGGGTCATCGCGATGTCCTGATGCGTAGCGATAGTCGTGGTAACCGTGGTGATCGTCGTGGTGCGGGCTGTGATGGCTGCCGTGGTAACCGCGCTGCCGGACGCCGTGGTGCGAGTCGTATCGGTGGTCTTGATGCCGACCGTGGGGAACGGTGCGATGGTTGTTCCTGTGGCTGCCGTGGTGACCTCCGTGGCGATCGTCACGGTGACCGGAGCCGTGGCGATCGTCGTGGCGGTCGTCACGGTGACCGGTACCGTGGTTGTCATCGTGATGGTCGTCGTGATGGTCGTCATGGCGACCGATACCGCGGTGGTTGTCGTTATGGTGACCGGTACCGCGGTGGTCGTTGTGGTGGTCGTCGTGGTGGTCGTCGTCGTGGTGGTCGTCGCTGGGGCGACCGGTGCCGTGGTGGTCGTCGTGGTGGTCGTCACGGTGGTCTTGGTAGTAGCTGTGCAGCTGCTCCTGCATGGCCGTGATCTTCCGCTGGAGGAGTTCTCTCAGGCTGCTGGAGTACGAGCTGGACGAGTTCCTGGCCTGCAGAGAGAAACACACAGCGTCAGAACTCTGACCAGAGAAACCGTAAAGATGAACTGGTACATATATACAAAGGATGCTGGGGGACGTTTGAGGACACACTGAGCATCTATCTCCTCATTTTAGGACACACTGAGCACCTATCTCCTCATTTTAGGATACACTGAGCACCTATCTCCTCATTTTAAGATACACTGAGCACCCATCTCCTCATTTTAGGATACACTGAGCTCATATCTCCTCATTTTAGGATACACTGAGCACCTATTTCCTCATTTTAGGACACACTGAGCACCTATCTCCTCATTTTAGGATACACTGAGCACCTATCTCCTCATTTTAGGATACACTGAGCACCTATCTCCTCATTTTAGGCCACACTGAGCACCTATCTCCTCATTTTAGGATACACTGAGCACCTATCTGCTTGTTTTAGGATACACTGAGCACCTATCTCCTCATTTTAAGATAGACTGAGCACCTATCTCCTCATTTTAGGATACACTGAGCACCTATCTCCTCATTTTAGGATACACTGAGCACCTATCTGCTTGTTTTAGGATACACTGAGCACCTATCTCCTCATTTTAAGATACACTGAGCACCTATCTCCTAATTTTAAGATACACTGAGCACCTATTTCCTTATTTTAGGACACACTGAGCTCCTATCTCCTCATTTTAGGATACACTGAGCACCTATCTCCTCATTTTAGGACACACTGAGCACCTATCTCCTCATTTTAGGATACACTGAGCACCTATCTGCTTGTTTTAGGATACACTGAGCACCTATCTCCTCATTTTAAGATACACTGAGCTATCTCCTCATTTTAGGATACACCAAGCTCCTATCTCTTCATTTTAGGATACACTGAGCTCCTATCTCCTCATTTTAGGACACACTGAGCACCTATCTGCTTGTTTTAGGATACACTGAGCACCTCTCTTTTCTTCTATCTCTACTTATGGACACATTTCCATCCCTCCATCACACATTATTAACTCTGCTTCCTCCCTGGAGTTTTTGTGACTTCACGTCTCATCGGGTCCATTGGCCCTGCTGATGCCCCGCCCCCTCTGGATCGTGGATCATGCCTACTATGAACTATTCATACATTATTTTTATGTAACTCTGTAGTGATTCATTCTGTACACATGACATGAGAGTCGTTGCTGATCCGATGTGAGGTCAAAGGTCAGGGATGTCTATGTGTACGGATCGTAACGCCCTCTGAGGCACATTCTTAATTTGTGATATTGGGCTATATAGAATAAATTCGACCAATAATGTCAACATTTTAAAACATTTTAGAAACGTGTATAAAGTGTCCAACACGACACAGCTAATGTCACGTAAAGTATGTGAGTGAGCAAACTCAATAATCTGATGAAGATGTCCGTGAGTGGACCAGGAGACGGGGTATTCTGTTAAAGGTCAACCATTAACTTAATTCTTCAAGAAGTGTTAAAAGCTCTGAACTTAAGGAAATTACACCATTTTAAAATCACTAAAGAGCCGTTTTTTAGTGAATAGACACACAATTGTGGAAATGACATTTAAAGTTGCTTGGGAATAGTTTCCACCCCTCCCTCCTCTCGCCTCACTCATCCTCGTCTTCCTCACCAGCAAATCCGGCTTTGTTCCCTGCCAGCGCACGCCGCGATTAATAGCCTCTTCACAGAGGATGAGGCTAATTAAAGGCGATGCTGGCTGGCCCCCTGTGGCGCCTAGCCAGAGGCCGGCGGGGTAGACGTCCTGTGAAGAGGACGGAGGCCATTCCCCAAGACGGACGGGTTTCTGGCAACCCCCCCGCCCCCCCCCTACTCAACCTGAGACCACCTAGGTTGACAACGGGGCCTTCTCAGGGTTTACGTCTTGCCCTGTGAGCATCGCTTGGCCTCGTTTCAGCTACTCGAGAGAACGTATTCCCCGTGTGACGGTCAGAGGGGAGGGCCTCGCCACTAAAGTTCCCGAGTGACAAAGTTTTCCTTCCGGTTGGATCAGTGGTTACGAACCTTTCTGACTTGTGACCCTTTGACAGGAAGTTGACTCTCTTGGCGCCCGGTTCGACGGAGGAAACAGATCCTTAATACTCAAAAGATTAACCCGGATGAAGACGCAGTAAATGAACGCCTGGCTCTAGACGGCCTACTTTCTCCTCCAAGCTCCCAACATCTGACGCCCAGACAACCGGGGGGTGAGGGCCCGTGACGGACTTACAGCCGGACTCACAGCCGGACTCACAGCCGGACTCACAGCCGGACTCACACCAGTAGCATCTTCTGCAACTTTGGAACGTTGTTTGAAAAATGCACGTTTTATATTTCAAAACCAGAAATGCCACTTAAAGGAACCCTTCTGTTCACCCTGGAGAGGGATCCTCCTCGGTTCTTCACTCTTTCCCACTGAAGGGTTGTTTGGGAGTTGTTCCTGATTCGATGTGAGGTCAAAAGTCAAAGGTCAGGGATGTCTATGTACAGATTGTAAAGCCCTCTGAGGGGAATTTGTAATTTGTGAAAATGGTCTCTACAAATAAACTGAATTTAATTTTTTAAATAATAGACCTTTTTATTGCATCCAACACACAGTGGTCTATGGGGAGACCATGTCTTCAACACATCCCTTCTCTGGTCAGCGGATTCAGAGGGCTGAGCTTGTGACCCTCGTGACGCAGTACACGACCCCAATTAAGTCAAACCGCTGATAGGCTCAGCAACGATGTATTCCATGAACTTCCTCCCGCTTCTCCCTGTGTGGTCCATCACTCTTTAACCTCTTACATCCCTGTGGTCGGAAGACAGAATGACGTGTTTATCCGTTTGCCCATTACTTGAATGATTCAACCTATAGAAGCGTCCATCTAGGTGGACTTCCAAACCCAATTGCGTGGCATATAGAAGACGGTGTCATCTGCATAATAAAGCAGGCGCTCGTTATGGTGACTGTAACTACGTACATCTACAATTAATGGTATTTTGGAATATTTCCATTTTAGGCAGCTTTATACTTCCACACCCTCTTAGAAGTAAATATTGTACTTATAACATCACAGTGTAAAAAGACCCTGAAAATAAACCATATCTCCAGATGTGTCAATGTTGAATGCTTTGCGATGATTGGGATGGCGTGTTTCCTTTTTGTTGAGAGAAAAAAGATCCTCTTACTTCTTAAGCTAAATGGACTCTGGGATCAGCTGGAAACGCTATCGTCACAAAGCTGAAGACAGGCTTTTCTTTTCGAAAGAAACACGGCCCTCACAACACGGCGACCGATAGAACAGATAGATAGGATCTTAACGAGGGATTTAAGGTACCACATTAACGCAGCAGTGACATTGATTCTTTTGGCTCTCACCTGTAGGTTCTCCAGCCGCTCCTTCAGCGTCTGCAGGGTCTTGCCGGTTTGCTCGGGGGAGAAGGAGCTGTGTTTCCCATAAGACAAGCCTTTCCTCGCGTGGGGGTCCGGCCTGTGGCCGCCGTGCGAGTAGTGGTGGTCGCTGCCGTGGTCGCTGCCGTGGTCGCTGCCGTGATACGACGTGGGCCCGTGGTGCGACGACGACGCGGCGGCGGCGGCAGCGTGTGGTGGCCGCCGTGATGCCCGCGGTGGTCCTCCGGATGTCCGTCGTGGTGGTTCTCGTGGCGGGTGTCGTGGTTATCGGTGCCGTGGTGGCCACCGAAACCCTCGCACAGGGTGAGCTTGGCGGTCAGCTCCCTGATGGTCTCCCGCTGGTCCAGGATGGTCTCCTTCTGCCGCACCAGGCTCTCTCGCAGGTGCAAGATGGTGGCCTTGGCCTCGTCGGACATCGCGCCCCGCCGGCTGCTGCCGTTGTGGCCGTTGGCGTGGCCGCCGGCGTGGCCGTTGCCGCTTGGCCCGTGGGGCACGCTGGGCGGGGAGTAGCAGCTGGGGTCAGCTTCCGGGGGGATCGGGGTGCAGACGAATTTGGGGCTAATGCCGTAGTCATATTCAATGCCCGGCACACTTCCCGTTGCGGATGCTGCACACGACAGGAAGTAGTAGAGAACTAGAGAGCGCAGGGGGAAGAACGGGAGGACGAACCACAGAGAGACTCCGTCCCGTCGCTTGAGGCTCAGAGGACTGAC
The DNA here is from genome assembly GCA_036178185.1 of Liparis tanakae. Taxonomy (NCBI): domain Eukaryota; kingdom Metazoa; phylum Chordata; class Actinopteri; order Perciformes; family Liparidae; genus Liparis; species Liparis tanakae. The sequence goes on from CM070106.1 coordinate 15,351,335, forward strand.
GTCTCTGGCCATGTTTGGCCCGAGTCCAAGTTACTCGTTGATGAATGACCGACGTCCTCCCGGGCCTTAGCTCTGGTGTGACGAACACCATGAATGGAGGTCATGCGCGTTGGGTGGAGGCGTAGCGGTGCCACACATCACAGACAAAACCTCCTCCCAGACGGCCTCACTTCTCTTTAGCGGCCAGTTCCGCCGTTTGCCATTCGAGACAACCTTCGCGGTATCACCCGCAATTTCTGGGCTTCATGGCTGGTTAACAAGCCGTGGGAGCTGGGCCGGGGAGGAGGGGTCGCGCCGCCGCCAGCCGAGCGATCTCTCCGAGAACCTCCTGCGCTCGATAGCCGAGAGCGATCCGGGCTTCTATGCACCCATCTGATCCCGGGGTGCTCTTACCTGTGGGACGGTGGAGGTATCGAGGAAAAAAAGTCACAACAAAACAGACTGGACTCAACACACATGAGCTGGTTCTATACATCGATTGGATAGCTTACGGGAACAGAACGCATACTCGAAAAGGTGCGTCATAAACAATTCATCCCGAGCCAGCAGACTACGGTACAAACTCTCAGAAGGTAGCACTGAGGGGGGGAGGGGCGGAGCTACAGTGTAATAAGATTACAGGCAATTAATTTGCCCCCAAACGCTCCCACCGGGGCCTCGTGCATCAGTGCAGGAGCTTGGTCGCCATGTTTATTGGCTATTTAAAGCCAAAGTGAGAGGACTAACGGGTGTTAGTCACTGAACAGAGGTAGTTTAACAAGGTGGTCAGAGGTAGTTTAACAAGGTGGTCAGAGGTAGTTTAACAATGTGGTCAGAGGTAGTTTAACGAGGGGTCAGAGGTCGTTTAACGAGGGGTCAGAGGTAGTTTAACAAGGGGTCAGAGGTAGTTTAACAAGGTGGTCAGAGGTAGTTTAACGAGGGGTCAGAGGTCGTTTAACGAGGGGTCAGAGGTAGTTTAACAAGGTGGTCAGAGGTAGTTCAACAATGTGGTCAGAGGTAGTTTAACGAGGGGTCAGAGGTCGTTTAACGAGGGGTCAGAGGTCGTTTAAAGAGAGCATCATGACAAATACAATGACTACTTTTCTGGCTAAAACAATACCAATTTCTCAATAATCCAAATGTTCTCATATTTATTGGTCAATACTAAATGCAAATGTTTGTAATGTTCACTGTAATCAGGGCGCCATAGTGTGCACATGGTGGACTTCGGGGGTTGGATGGATTTAGGCTACTCCATGAGGGATTGGCTGCAATGAGGCTGAGTGGCCTCATGATAAATACAAAAATCAATCAATCAAAATCATCAATAAAAAAACTGATCACGATGGGAAGTATTTCAGTAAAATTGCATAATGTTAAAATGTTTAATTTAAATCATTTTAATTTAAAATATGTATTTTAGATGGATGATTTAGCTATGGTGTGTCTTAATTTTATTTTTTGTTCTCAGAATGTTTCAAAAAATGATAACTTATGACTTTTATGAACCTTGATTTGACTTAAATATAACTACTGCTCCTATTTATAGTATTTGTTTCTTTCACTGTGTTTCAAAATACAATTCTGTGGGTTAAAAGGTTATCCTGTCACACATCACTGCTACACTTCTCAGATAGAGACACAAACACAGTGTGAGCGTGTAATAAACAACAACAACAACAACAACAACAACCGTGTGCATCATACGGCCACTGGCACACACACACTGGCCATGGAACAAAAAACATTTCCATTAATCTTCCTGTGAGTGCAAACAACAGGAATCAGCTCAATTAAAACATCTAATTAACGGGTCATAGTTGTGTTTCTGAAGCGCCCAGCGACACGTGATCGTAGCGTCGGGGGCAAACGCCTTCTTTGGTGGAGCCGCTGAAGTGGCTCTTGCACCATTGAGCTTTTTAATTGTTTTACAGCTTAAACACATTTTTTGAAACCATGCCTCGGTTTCTCAAAACTCTAAACACAAATCCCCAAACCGCTCACACAAAATGCAAAACCCTTAATATCTCCTGCAAAAGGCAACTTTGCTCTCAAAACAGTGTTATGTCACCTCAAAAGGGTGTTTTGTTTTCAAGTGACAAACACAGCCCAGCATATACGTAGACATTCTGAGCATCGATAGAACACTGATGTGCTCAATGGAAAACACGACGATGAAATGGGAAAACACCAGTATGAAGGCCTTGTCAGGAGCATTGTGCCTTTTCATGTCCAGTGTTACTTTACGCTTTGTCCTGTTGTAAAATATTGTAAATGTATAATATTTTACAAAACAACACACAAATATACAACAACATTTTTTCTTTTTTTTCAATTTTTTTCACAGAACAAACAATAGAAAATAGACCACTACAGTCAACAAAAAAGAAAGAAAAGTGTAAATAAAAAAGGACCAAAAAATGTGTGGAACATGGCTTGGTCATCAATACTGGCAGTTCTTATTTGTTTTATGGTTACTGTAATGCTTTATTCGCCAGAACCATGTTTACTATCGCCGTCTCCTGCTCCTCTGTAAACATACGCTCCCTCCACCACCCTGGGGTAATCTTTCAGTTCTGCAAACTATACAAATACAGTACAATGTAAAATAGTTATACTCCTGATAAGGATTCAAACTTGTGTTTTCCTGTCAGAGTTCTGTTTCTTACCTATTCTCTCTTCTGAACGTCTGGGTGATGGATGCTACTGAAAAGCAGCTTGCAGTATATGAGGTTGACCCTCTGGCCAGCCTCTTGCGTGTGTAAACCACGGCTGACCACATGGTCAATTAGTGTGGCCCCAATCTCATCTGAGATCACACCCCTCCTTCTCACTTGTCCTCCTCCTCTTCCTCATCCTCGTCCTCCTCCTTGTCCTCCTCCTCGTCCTCTTACCCTTACTCTTCTGCCTCTCTGGTCTCCTCTACCTTCCATGTTTTCATCCATTCTTCTTCAAATCAAGTCAAATCAAGTCAAATCATGTAATGTAATGTAAACCAGGAGGTCACCTGTGGCCCTTATATATCTAAAGCCTCGATTCCAAATTGCACAACAGCCGTGGAAATGGAAGTTTTGCCAATTGAGTAGCAGTGTGTTCTGACTGAACACAAGGAGCCATTGGCATTGGTGACGTGTGCAAAGTAGAGAGGATGGTGTTTAGTGTTTTGAAGAAAGTGTGGTTAACAATTGAAATTTGTGTCTAAAGCAGTACACTTGTGTGTTGTGTTTTGAAGAAAGTATGGCTAACAATTGAAATCTGTGTCTAAAGCTATATAATTGTGCTTGTAGTTTAGCAGAATTGGTTTAGGGAGTTGGCACATGAGTTACAGGTTGTGGACATTATGTTAGAAGTTCCACTTTTTGTGTGTAATCAATCGAGAAAAACTGTAAGTACATTTTGATGTCAGTGATTTATTCTTTTTTTTTTTTCCCCACTTCACTTCACTCTGAATCCGTGAAGAGCTAATGAGAGCCGACGCCTAGCTGGGAAAAGCAAAATGCTCAAATCGAAATATTTCTTCTTCTTTTGCCTTTTTGCCAACGAACATATACCCATAGAGGACCACAGGAAGTAAGTCCCTCTTCGATCGCTAAAACAAACCACATCGGATGTTTACGATGGACTTCGGGGTCCTCGCCGCGGACCAATGAGGAACGAGGTCTCAGTGCCACAGGGACAAGAACAAATTATGCCCCGCCCCCTTTGTGTATCTGCTACTTCTTACTGATTCATTAAGCCAAGTATATATATATATATACAGTTAAACGACAAGTTATTTATTAAAGACTTCAGACTTTCAACACAATGCATCAACTCCACATCGCTGTTGATCGAGCTCACAAACTACATTTCTTTCAAAGACTTTTAGAAAAAATACAAAAAGCAATCAAACAGAAGAACCTTTTTTTTACTACAATCTGTTCCGTCCTTTAAATATAAATAAATGAATTAAATCTTAAAAGAGAGCAAATATCTTGATTTTAAGGCTGGTTTATATTATTCTGAATTAATTCAGTTATATTTTTCCGCCGCGGTAAAGTAGGTCAATACTGCTGTGCTATATATGTAATGTAACATGTAAGCTCGCAGCTTATGGTCAATTCCGCGCCCCTGAGAAAATCCTACGTGTGTTACATAACTACGAAAAATCAATCGCGACTCATATTTACAATATCGAAGAACAAAAAAAACACACGTTGAGGTGCGGCTGGTGTTTGAACGATCGTGATTGACGTCCCGGCCTGAAGAGTTCGGCTCTGACTTTGAGTTTGAGTCGCTCAAAAAGGGAAGATTTACAGTTGTTTATGTTTAAAAAGGGAATAAAAAATAACTTTTTGAGTAACAAAAGTAAAACTTTTCTTACCTGCCCTGCATGTGTGACGTCCACGAGCTTGTTAGTCCATTCAGCATCTGATCAGCTTGAGGAGGATTGGGTTCAGGTGGATAAGTCTCTCTCTCTCTCTCTCTCTCTCTCTCTCTCTCTCTCTCTCTCTCTCTCTCTCTCTCTCTCTATGGGAATATGTCTAATGCAAATATGTCAGCCATTAAACGACATCCATCATTAACTGGAACTTTTTTTAAATTATATATATATATATATTTATGCATTTATATTTATATATTTACATACATAAATATATTTATATATTCATACATTAATATATTTATATAAAAAGAGTAGAGGTTTGTTCAAATATTATAATTCCGATTTATATAAAAAGTTTACGTGCATTTATTTAACGCATCATTTGCATACTTCTTTTATTTGCAAATATTTCAGAAAACTCGAAAAGCAAATGTTGGTCCTTTCTTGTCGTAGTTTAACAACAACACTGTGATATCGTCTCGTGAAATTGTTTACCCTGAGTGATGAAAGTGCGTGTGTGTGTGTGTGTGTGTGTGTGTGTGTGTGTGTGTGTGTGTGTGTGTGTGTGTGTGAGACCGTAATGCAGGAGTCACGTCGAGGTGAACAGGAAACTTCCCAGCTTAGTGACGTTGCGTGACCTTTTCCTCCCCCTGAGCATGTTTCATAAGTTCTAAATCCCTCCCGTTCCTCCTCTCTGGCCCCCAGTGTTACCCTGGTGTCGACCCTCTGTGTTCCCGATATAGAAACATGCTAAATATATAAATACGCCAGACTGTCGTAAAAATCATAACCGGATTGTCGGCGGGTTGTGTGTTTATTGTTTGGCAGGTCGTTAACAAACCTGCCGCTGCATCATAACGTTAACTCACCCCATACAATATGCACGTTTTATGACGGTAAATAGAGGTTAATGCCCATTTTAGTACATTTATTAAATGTTGCTTAACATTTATTTATTATGCAGTAAAAGTAGTTATTTTATGAACTAACATCTTAATAAAATAAATAATATATGTATATATAAAAAATAATATAAATATATACAATATTTATATATTTACATATATGGTATATATAACATACATATAATTTATATTTGTTTATGCAAAAATAATATTTATATGTATATACACAATATTTATATATTTACATCCATATATAGTATATATTTAAATCATATATATGTAAACACAAATATATATATATATGTATCTATGAACAATATTTATTTAGTTACATATACATTTTATTTATGTATACATTGTATATATAGATTAAAACAAAAAAATCTAATATATATATATATATATATATATATATATATATATTAAATAATATTTTTTTTCTACATTTTCTACTGTCATGATGAATAATATTTAATATTTAAAGAAACAAGTGTAAATAACATCCTGAAGCCAGTATCCCTTGCCCCAAAGTAAGTGCTTAAAAGTACCATCTTACCCGGCTTTAAATGCTGTAAACCTTTTACGGTCGTGGTCCGTAAGTCTTTTTACGTTAAAGTACTGATGCAATCACCGGAAGAGGCAAAATATTATTGATTCTTTATGGCGCCTCCTGAGAATGGGTTTCGTTGTTTAGATATATACATACTATATGTATATATTTATATATATAAAGGACTGTCTCAGAATATTAGAATATTGTGATAAAGTTCTTTATTTTCTGTAATGAATTAAAAAAACAAAAATGTCATGCATTCTGGATTCATTACAAATCAACTGAAATATTGCAAGCCTTTTATTCTTTTAATATTGCTGATTATGGCTTACAGCTTAAGAAAACTCAAATATCCTATCTCTAAATATTATAATATTTCCTCAGACCAAGTAAAAAAAGAGATTTATAACAGCAAAACAAAAGCAAACATTTCAAAATGTCCATTAATGCACTCAGTACTTGGTTGGGAATCCTTTTGCACGGATTACTGCATCAATGCGGCGTGGCATGGAGGCAATCAGCCTGTGGCATTGCTGAGGTGTTATGGATGCCCAGGATGCTTCAATAGCGGCCTTTAGCTCATTTGCATTGTTGGGTCTGGTGTCTTTCAGCTTCCTCTTCACAATACCCCACACATTCTCTCTGGGCTCAGGTCAGGGGAATTGGCAGGCCAATGGAGGACAGTAATGCCATGGTCAGTACACCAGTTACTGGTGGTTCTGGCACTGTGGGCAGGTGTCAGATCATGCTGGAAAATGAAATCCTCATCTCCATAGAGCTTTTCAGCAGACGGAAGCATGTAGTGCTCTAAAATCTCTTGGTACACAGCTGCATTTACTCTGGACTTGATGAAACACAGTGGATCAACACCAGCAGCTGACATGGCTCCCCAAACCATCACTGACTGTGGGAACTTCACACTGGATTTCATCAACTTGGATTTTGCTCCTCTCCAGCCTTTCTCCAGACTCTGGCGCCTTGACTTCCAAATGAACTACAACACTTACTTTAGTCTGAAAAGAGGACTTTGGACCACTCTGCAGCTGTCCGCTGTTTTTCAAGGCTCAGGAAACCCTTGCAGGTGTTTCGAGTAAATTAGATGATTCAAGTGATTAGTTGAATACCCTACTAGTATACTTTTTCATGATATTCTAATATTTAGAGTTTGAGTTTTCTTAAGCTGTAAGCCATAATCAGCAATATTAAAAGAATAAAAGGCTTGCAATATTTCAGTTGATTTGTAATGATTCCAGAATACATGACATTTTTGTTTTTTTAATTGCATTACAGAAAATAAAGAACTTTATCACAATATTCTAATTCTCTGAGACAGTCCTGTATATGTGGCTGTTGGCCAACGTTCCGTAATAACATGAATCTTTGAATAGAGGTCTTTGGAAATAAACCTAAATCTGCATCTGCAACACTCTAATTTGTATCCAGGTTAAAGAAATAGAACACATTTCCAGATTTTAACCATCCGTATCTTAGTAATTAATGCACATTTAACATTTTAATAATCACACCGGTTTTCCAACAGAAAACATGTACTTTTGTGTCCCCGCTTGGCAAAATGAAACCATTTCTCACATTCCAGCTCTCCTTTTTCTCTCCCACTGTCGTTGAATATTTCATCCACAAATCTATTCGTGCCAGAAGGGAAACAAAGCTCTTCATGCGGTGAAAGCATTTCATTTAGCGAGACACTGACATGCTTCATCCTCATCTTCTTCATCCTCGTTTTCAGAGCGAGATAAGCACATTGTTTCAAAACACAACTCATTTGAATATTTCTGTGGCTTGAAAAAAAATATTATTTAAAGAAATTACTTTGATTGACAACTCACGCAAGCTGTGTCGCTATGGCTAATGGCTTGAGATAGCCAGGAAGAGAGAGATAGAGAGAGGGAGAGAAAGAGAGAGAGAGAGAGAGCGTTTTTGAGTACAAATGTGTCTGATTTAAAGTGTGTCCCCGTAATGAAGGTCTGCTCCGGTATCGGTGTCCCCGCAAACCAAACACATTCTGTGTGTTGGACTTTTCGGGCTGAAAAACTATTTTTTTCTCTGAAAAACAACATTTGAAATGTGCATTTGACCTCAGACCTCTGAAGACACACGTCATATAATGGAAACGTTAAGAATCCTCTCTCAAAATCTCAAATATTATGAGAGAGACAACTTGGTGTCTCTTATTGACCCAATTCAAGATGAAAGAAGAAAATGAACACAAAGAAATATCGATTTTTATTCATCGTTTTTGTTCTAACTTGAACCAGAAGCTCGACTCGGAGGCCGGCGGGTTACGATAAAAGTTTGAATTCACTTTGGTCAGAATCAACCTGACGGTCCAGATTAGGTAAAGAACATAAAATAATAATAATATCAATAATTATCAGAGACTGATCAGACCGTGGGTCAGGCGGTCAGATTGACGGATGCTCGCTAGACGATGGGGGTATTTATTCTGCTGGACTAATTTGGGAAATGAGGAGCAGATTATTCGGGTGAAGTTGCGGGGGTGACGGACAGGAGGCAGCGAGCTAATCCAACGTTACGCGAAGACGTAGTTAGCGACTGAAAAAAAATAAAAAATACTTCCTTTGATGGGACTTATTGTAGGTCAGGACACAATATTTTTTCGTAAATCAAACCGCAAATAAAATTAAATCGTAAATAAACCGCAGGCATATAGTGAATAAGTATCTGATCAGGTGACATGTACGATGTTTTTACTGCTCAGTCTTGTGGTAATATGACAAAAAAATGTTTTTGCCAAATAAGTTCACCCACGTCTATTATTTCAAGACTTTTGAAGTAATGAGACTAATGAAGCTTAAATTCTAGGCATGGTCCATTGTGACTTTATTCTATATCCGTGTGTTTAGGGAACAGATGGCATGGCACGACGCTCCCTATCGTCTGCGTTTAAAAAAATAATAACCGTGTCAGATCATCAAGACACCGGAACCCTTTTCACGCCGCATTGGACGGTGACCTTGAAGGTCATCGCTGACGCAGGAGGATAATTGCGTCTAATGATCTTTCGTGCCACAACAACAACAACAACCAAGAAGGCTTCCGCTGAGGGAGCTATTGGATGAACAACTGCGTCAGAAAGTAGACAACGGAACCAAAGAAAAAGAACCGGGTCCCGGGTTCTGCCTCCGTCTGTGCATCACCGTCTTTTCCGCCCTTTAAACTCTTTAATATCTTTCTCCAATTCGGCCCTTTTGATGACAATCTCTCTTTCCCCTTTCTGCATTGGCCTAAAGTTAATCAGAGAGGCACCAGAACAGTAGCTGACGCAGCTCTGCCTCTCATAAGGCACGACTCTATGAATATATACGGTGTGGCAGACCAGGGGGAAAAGCCGAGCAAACAGCGCATCGGAGGCGGATCCCAAAGCTCAGGTTGGGGGAAGTGATCCACGGAGCGTACTTCCCAGTACAGGTGCTACAGCCAATTGGCACCTGGGAGTGGTCACACCTGCAGCCCGTCAGCTAACGAGGGAACGGAGAGTATATCTTCCCTCCACTGGGCGCCATCGGGGAGAGAGCGGCCTGACTAGGACAGGAGAAGGAGCGTGGAACCTCAGGAGAGGAGTCGCGACAGACCAGAGGTAACTGGACCCTCTCACCTCTCTCCTCTGCTCTGCCCATCCAGGAGATACCAACCGTCTCACAGAAGGTGTGAGACTGACGACCAAAGACCCCGACCGGGAAGAATCCTTTGTTTCCATTAGATGCCCATTCCCCCTTTTTTCCTACACGTTTTATTAAAAGACCCTTTATTTTTGCACTGCGTCTCTGAGTCTCCTGATTTTATTCCGAATCTCACCTCCACATCCCCCGGGTTGCCACAACGGAAACAGAGCAACTCCAACAAGCTCCCTGATCCTTTGACCTGCAAGGGTCATATCTGAATTAGTCTATCTGTATCTGTAGTGTATGATGAATAAGCAAAAACAGAACTACATCTTTAAAAAAACAATGAAGGACGACCGATAACATTGACAATAGAAACACAATTATTGCTTACTTTTTGCATTTTTTAGGGTAATGGAACTACAATAGCTCGTGTTTTTAGGGTGCAGCATACATGTTTCTTTTTTTAGATTGATGGAAGAATCTGAGAATTGTACAAATTCAGCAATACGTTTATTAGATTTCTTTGCCAGATAGTCCTCTCTTTTATTAATATCTCTCTAATTAGGGGCAGAACATTCATAGCATCTTTAGTCTGAACCATACAGAAAGTGTGCAACAGAATATAAAAGTGCATCAGACAACTTTCAGATATCTTGTATAAATGCATTTTTTCTGTTGCTATTTCTTCATGAACTGGCCACGTACGTTTAGCTAAAGGGAAATAACGTCCCCGTAATCCTGTGAGAATCAGCTGACAACAACACCAGACTTCTGTGAATCCCCTTAACGATGTAAGCGGTCTGGGCTAAACCCGTTAGCCTCTGTTTTAAAAAAAGGAAAAAGAAAAACGTAGAAATACAAAATGCTTGTGTTGCATCAAACAAAAACACGTCTGCCTGTGATCTCTGACCTCCAAGACGTGACAGGAGAAGGTGTGTGTTCTGCGCCTGTCAACATGAACCTGTGCCTTTGTCCCCAAGAGGTCAACATCCTGATGAATCCGATTGGTCCCTTTGAGTTGCTCTAATCCCATCAGAGCTCCCTGTGACACACACACACACACACACACACACACACACACACAAGTTCACGGTTCAGGCTTCTGACTCTGCATGCCGGAAGGATCGACGGCAGATTCCCCCCCCCCCCCCCCCCCATGCCCCTTTCAGGCCGGCCCGGCCAGAAAGGGCATGGCGAGGCCTCACGACTGCACTGGGCACCGATGCACGGGTGGTTTTATTACTATATTATTTATGCATCAACGCATTATAAAAACTGAATAAAACGTTTTTTCTTAAATTTTTTAATTTAGCGATTATTTATATTCGACATTTCTTTTTTTACTTGTGTTTTTTAAATGATAAATGTTCCCTTTTTTATTTATTTATTATTATTATTATTATTATTATTATTATTATTATTATTATTATTGTCCACCATCAATGTCCAACGTTCCCTGGGCAAAGCGCCTGCCTTGCAGTCTCTGCTGTCGACCAATCGCTGTGGAGTCTGGAGTAAAGTCACCATTTCCTGTTTTTAATAAGGTTAAAATGAAATGACAAATGAAGTCTCTTTCTCAGCGCCGAGCTGTGCGGTGACTTTTAAACAGCGTGTCGTCGTGTTGCTTCAGCCGAGTACAAAGGAAAGCGACGAAACAAATCGATAGTCTGTCGACCACAAAGCCACCGATCCAAATGTCAGCATCAATAGATCAGCCGATGAAGCCGTCCACACGTTGTGCCGTATTAGTACCAATACACAACTGTAACCTTTTTGTATTCCCCGGTAACATTTAGAAACCATTTGAATACATTGTTTTAAACCAGTTTATCCAAAGTAGCCTCAGGGCGGACTATTAACAAAGCATGTACCGAGTGGAGAGCTCTCCATCAGCCTGAGGCCGCCACCTCAGCAGGCTGTGCATCGTGATGTGGCGGCTCAGCGGTGAGCTAACGGCCAGTCTTTCATTCTTCTCTTTTAACTCTGTTCTTCTTTTCTTTCCCGAATCTGTCCGGCCTCCTCGTTTGCACGCTCCCAAATTATCACAATGTGAGGCACATCGGACTAGCACTTACACTCAATGGTAATTAAATAACTTGAGATATGGTTTCATCAATGGCCGACTGGTGCCCTGCTTCAATATGCCATACACACTCATGGAGATCCTCGTTCCCAGGTGTATCTATAAGGAATCAACAGAATTGTATGAATATCATTTTTAATTAATACTGTAGCGCCACCTGTTGGTAGAAGTGTAGGAAATATTGGTTAAAATCCAATCCGGCATAAAAGAGCATCAGGCCACGCCTTAAAAAGGTTGGTTACCATTTCTTCATAATGGATCTTCTTCGCGTGTCGATCTCAACTCGAGCCAGACGGCCGTTCATGAAGATGAAAATAAATGGTAAAGCTGCTGCATCGCGTGTGTCAGCGGGCACCGAGACGTGACGGGTCGCTGCCTGGCAAGATCAATCTTTAGGTTTCTGACATACCACCGTGTGAGCCAGCCAAGCACCAGCCTACCGGCAGCCAACCAACCAACCAAACGCTAACCAACCGGCAGCCAACCAACCAACGACCAGCCAACCAACCAATTGCCAACAAACCACCAGCCTACCAACGACCAGCCAAGCAACCAACTGCTAACCAACCAGCAGCCAAGCAACCAACCAGCAGCCAACCATCAGCCAGCCAACAAACCGCCAGCCAACCAACCGCCAGCCGACTAACCGCCAGCCAACCAACCACCAACCAACCAACCAACCGCCAGCCGACCAACCGCCAGCCGACCAACTGCCATCCAACCAACCGCCATCCAACCAAACGCCATCCAACCAACTGCCAGCCAACCAACCGCTAACCAATCAACCAACCAACCGCCAGCCAACCAACCAACCGCCAGCCAACCAACCGCCATTCAACCAACCGCCATTCAACCAACCGCCATTCAACCAACCGCCAGCCAACCAACTGCCAGCCAACCAACTGCCAGCCAACCAGCCACCCAGCTGGTCTTGGAGGTGTTGAAGCTACAGATCCCTCCTCAATCAGCGTAGCCAGACGTGAGCCTCACAGCCAGCGGAGCTGCAGCCCCCGCTCGGCTTTAATGTCATTAACAGGTGGGCGGCAAAAATAGACGGAAAGGAGGCATAGCATCTCACACACACACACACACACGCACACACACACATACACACACACACACACACACACACACACCCCAGCTCTGTATCTGTGTGCGTGTGAAATGTATTTAAAGTCCAGAAAATGTGTAGGTTAGTGTAAACAAACTGATACATTTACACACATACACACTCACGCATATACACATACCTGCACAACCAACCAACAGAGGACCATCAACTGAATCCAACTAAGTGAGGACCTCTGTCTTCTGCTCATTTTGAAAAACTTCAAAGTAAAAAGGATTGTAATGTAATCTCCCTCCCCACTCCCCACCCTCCACCCCATACACAGACACACGCACGCACACACACACACACACACACACACACACACACACACACACACACACACACAAACACGCACACACAAACACACACACATACATTTGGCTCAGGGAACCCATATTCTCAAGGGGCTGCAAACTAATACACAGGCATGCACACGCACACATCCACAGATAAGTGCATACTTGCGCACACAGCCTCACGCACACACATTTGGGCATTTAGCTGATGCTCCCCCCTGTCCCCCACCCTCCCCCGATCCTCTATCGGACGTAACACCAACTCCCCCTCCGACCTCCACCCTTCTTTTTCCCTCCCTCACCCTCCCCGCCCCTCCACCCACTCCCTCCCTCGCTCACTCCCTCTCCTTGTCTCGCCCCTCCGTCACTCCGAGCAGAAGCACACACACAGAAACCAGGTCAGCAACTTGTTCGTATTGTTGTAGTGTTTGGGCGGCAGACGGGGGAGGGGAGGGGGGGGGGAGCAAGTCAAACAATCTTAACTAATGTGTCTCGTTTAAGCCTGATATATCCAGGCTACTGGACACTGTGTGAGGGTTGGGCTAATGTGTGTGTGTGTGTGTGGAGGGGGGGGGGGGGGGGGAATCTGAACTGGCCTCTTCTTCAAACGTCGGCCGTTGAGTGTTTACGGGGACCTGTTTCCAGTTTGGTATAACGCAGGATCTCACAGGCGGCGACGGCGCCCCGGCTCGTCGTCGGAGATATTTGCACGGTATTAAGAGCCAAAAGCCGAACGGCGTACGTTCCCTCTTCAGGCGTCAACGCTCCTCTTCCTCCGAGGCCAAGTGGACGCCTTGTAAAGGGACCTGTGGTCAGATTTCACCAGTAAGGACGGACGATTTTTGACTTTTATCTAATTTTCTCATATTCTTCACTAACATTAGACTTTAACTGAATTAATGTTATGACAAATGCAAAAGCTCTTTTGTTTTTTGCTGTGGTTTTGTGTATTTGAGCCCATAATGACACATTTTGGCAAATTGCATGCACTCTACTACTAGTTAATACAAGTATTCACAGTATGAACCGTTGGTGATAACTTTTATTCTACAGTCCCAGTAGCAGGGTAGTTACGTTATGACTCATAACACTTATAATAAATAACATAATTTAATGTTTTTGCTCAAAAAGACATATAATATAATGTTGTTTCTCAAACCGCAGACCTCACTTCATGCTCATGGATATAACACAAAGATCGTACTTTTTTATTTTTATTGACTAAGCATTTGTGACAAATACATTGAAAAAAAAGACATTTAAACAGGAGTTATTTCTTCTATATATTGCGTATATTACACTGTATATGAAGCACAGTGTTGGTGCTTTGTACATGTGCATCCGATGTGCAGACATGCATCATTTGATAGATGTATTGGTGGAATATCTCTGGCTCGACTGAATCTGTATTCACCGATAATATCTGTGTTAATCGTTTTCTGTCGTTTTCTGCATTTCGCGAACACATTACTGAATGTTATGACAAAATAAAAGCGCTGCAGGTCGTTAGCTTGTCAAACGACACCGACCGCGATGTGAAAGCGAAGTTCCGCGTCGCCCCCGCGGGGGCACGAGTTTCATTCCTGTGAACGAGAGGCGGGTCTTGCGTGTCGCGTCCGTCGTCGCCGCGTCTCGGCGGGGCTGCGGCGGGACAGTTGCTCCGCTCGACCCGACGCACGTTGAAGGGTTCAAGATTCAAATCCTCGGCGCCGTGGACCACGTGACAGCTCCATCGCGGGGCTTCTCGGAATAGATAATTGGTTTACAGCTCGAACACGATGAGTGGTTTGTGGCTGCAGAGGTACGACTCAGAATAGATGGCAGGTTGTGATTCCAGCTATGCCATTTCTTTTTTTTTTGCTGTCACATAACATCTCTAAATAGATAATTGATTGTGATTCCACTATGTTAAGTGTTTTTATGTCCTAATGGGAGAACAGACAGTACAGCTAATTGTTTGGGATTGGAGGAGATGCTCTCTGGCTATGTGCTTTTCTTCTATTGGAAGATCACGCTGATGCATTTTCTTAATTCTGGAAAATGCATACCGTTACTGTCTTTGTTCTGCATACACTGAGCTTTAGTAGAGAGACTTGCTCCTTACATCGAGAGATTTGACTGACAGAGGAAGCATTTCTTCCCTCTGAAGGTACTAGGACTCATTAAAGAGTCATCTATTTACATTTTTAAAAATATTTTTTGTGTCAAGGAAGGTCTAGAAGACCTCATCTGCCTTGTTGTCAAAATGCAGTCCATTGCATGACATTCACTTTGGGTGACAGAGTTTGTTTAAAGCGACTCTTTGTGAACGAATCTTGCCCAAACTACTCCCTAAACTACCCACTAATCAGTAATAGGTGTTTGCGATCAGTATTTGAATACTTTCCTTGTTATCACAATTCCGGCTGCATTGGAATTGGATCTCAATATACGGCGCGTTAAGCTCAACTCCCTGATTGTCTAGTTCTGGTTGTCCTTTATTGGTTAGATTGGTTGGATCCGTTGGTTGGATCGGTTGGTTGCATCGGTTGGATCGGTTGGATTGGTTGGATAAGTTGGTTGGATCAGTTGGTTGGATCGGTTGGATTGGATCTGTTAGTTGGATGGTTGGATAAGTTGGTTGGATCGGTTGGATCAGTTGGTTGAATCGGTAGGATTGGTTGGTTGGATCGGTTGGATCAGTTGGTTGTATCGGTTGGACTTGTTGGTTGGATCAGTTGGTTGGATCGGTTGGATCAGTTGGTTGGATTGGTTGTATCCGTTGGTTGGATAGGTTGGTTGGATCGGTTGGATTGGTTGGTTGGATTGGTTTGATTGGTTGGTTGGATTGGTTTGATTCGTTGGTTAGATTGGTTGGATTGGTTGGTTGCATCGGCTGGATCGGTTGGATCGGTTTGATTGGTTGGTTGGATAAGTTGGTTGGATCAGTTGGTTGGATTGGATCTGTTGGTTGGATGGTTGGATCAGTTGGTTGGATCGGTTGGATCAATTGGTTGGATTGGTAGGATTGGTTGGTTGGATCGGTTGAATCAGTTGGTTGGATTTGTTGGATTGGTTGGTTGGATCGGTTGGATCAGTTGGTTGTAATGGTTGGTTGGTTGGATCAGTTGGTTGGATCGGTTGGATTTGTTGGTTCGATCAGTTGGTTGGATCGGTTGGAATTGTTGGTTGGATCAGTTGGTTGGATCGGTTGGATCAGTTGGTTTGATTGGTTGGATTGGTTGGTTGGATCGGTTGGCTGGATCAGTTGGATTGGTTGTTTGGATCAGTTGGTTGGATTACTTGGATTGGTTGGTTGGATCGGTTGGATCAGTTGGTTAGATCGGTTGGTTGTATTGGTTTTGGGCACAAGGAGAGAGATTGGAAGATTTGAGTAAGAATACCAGGCTAAGCAAAGTAGAGGAAGAGGAGGCTGGGTCACACCTTCGCCATACACAAGGTGCTCATACCGAAGGTGCGGCGGTTTGAACCAGAACCATTTGTTACTGAAGAGCCCTGAAGTGTCTTTTCCATAGGTTCTTTTGGGCACTAAGGTTTCATTAAGAACCCGTTTTACACAAGGAAACCTTTTCTTCATGTATTGTTGGACATATGGGAGTCAAAAGGCGATGACCTCAAACACAACGCCGACATTCACGAGGAACTATGAAAGAGTTCTTGTTTCCGGGTAGAATTATTAGAACCACTACAACCATAAAGAGGTTCTCTAGAGAACATTGAGGGTTCTTAAGGTATGAGCCCTTTAAAAAGGTTCCAGGTACAACCTTATAAAGAGGAATCTTTCATACAAAATTCTCCTAGGAAAGAAAATAGGTTTTCTCATCTTGGGACAAGCCGCAGAGTATGGTTCATGCAAGCAGCTCTTTCTCTCCAGGATATTCCTCTATAGATAGTGTAATATTGCTCCAATGTCAAAGGAAGCAATGCTGCTGTAACTTGAGTTCAGAAGGAGAGTCAAGTGACCTTTCCCCTTGTTGGGCAACACTTTCCTTCAAACGGTACTTATCAACAAATAGCCCAGATCCCGTGTCAACGTGAGAGCCAGACCACGTACTGTACCAGAGCAGTTTGGCCAACTCTCTGGATGAAGTCAGTAAAGATGATAACGTGTGCCTTCATTGTTCTCCTGACAATACATTTAGTTTCTTTATAAACTTTTAAAAGTTCCTGTGAAGAGACCAGCATCTCTTTTCTCATGTGATTATGTACATAAAAGCTTTTAATAGTTACTTTCTGCATTCTCCTCTTCTCTTTTATTCTTCTTTTTCCATCTCCAGGAAGCATCACTTCCTCCTCTCCTGACTTCTACCTCTAACGGCTCTCAGGGGCCACACTTTGCTACACAGACTTTTGACATTTTCTTACTTCACGATGATTCATCAGTTCGTCAAAGCAACCATTTTTTTCCCAAAACTCTTTTTCCAGAGGAAGATGATTCCGACCTTTGATAGCTGACCTTTTCTTTTACTTTTGTACAACACTTTTTTGTAGTTCTTATCTCATAGTTTTTAACTGTTCTTGCTTCCTGTGGGGACACCTGTTTGACTTTATTTCACGTTAATACTGTCTCAGGTTTCCCTGATTCTTCTTTTATTTTGTACTCTTCTTCTCTTTCGTTGACGCTCACCCAACTGATTCCCCAATCGTCTGTCTTAGTCCTCCCCCCCCCCTCCCCCCGTTACAACATGTGGTCTACTTTTATGGTGACCGACGAGGAGGGCCGTACCGTTGGTCCGGCGGGGCCGGGAGGGGTGGCCGCACTGGGAGGAGCACCCCAGGGTGCGGCGGGCCTGTCCGGCCTCATGATCGGACGCGGCGGGGGGAACAAGCGGCGCAGGACGACGTCGTCGGGACGCGGCATGAGCGAGGCCCAGGAAGGGAAGGTGAGCTAACGGAAACATTCGCCAAGCTAACGGGACCCATCGCGGAGCAGGAATTGGGTATAATAAGTATTTTCCCCAGACCGAAAGGCTACGTTTAAAATTACGGCATTGACATGTTACGTAACCACGAGAACCATGAGGTAGGAAATAATTACCATATCTGCCACACATATCTGCCATAGTCAACATTGTTAAGTAGCTGAATTCCCAAACCGTGACACTCTAAACCCAACGCAGACCGGACACAGCTCTCCCATCTATTGACGACATTAAAGAACATCTTCCGGAGATTATTCTTTCCCTTTGGTAGCGTTCATTTAATCTGAGATTCAGATAAAACGTACACATGGGAAAGAGCTCGAAAAGCTGCTTTTGAATTGAGTAATTTCCTCGATGTGAACACACCTCACTGTTTGCGGTTTGTGCTGACTCCAGATCAAGTTGGCGTTCTTCGTGGCCATCGTGGGCGTGGTCCTGATGGTGCTCGGGATGGGCACAGAGTTCTGGGTGGAGCTGTCTCCGCCCAAGCATTTCTACAACAACCAGGTGCAATAGTGGAAATGGTGATGAACGGGGAGCTTTTCTACAAATGGTGGATATGTATATTAATCTGTGAGGGGATGTTTTCCTAAAGTCCAAAAACCACAACTAGCTAGTGATTTCCGAG
Organism: Liparis tanakae; assembly: GCA_036178185.1. NCBI lineage: Eukaryota > Metazoa > Chordata > Actinopteri > Perciformes > Liparidae > Liparis > Liparis tanakae. Next base: position 15,369,825 of record CM070106.1, read on the forward strand.
AGCACATTTCTTCACTGGCTCTAGGATTAAGTTTATGATGTTGTTGTTTATTTACTTAAATCTCTTACACCTTTTACAACCTGCTTCCCTCAGAGGTCACTCGGGTCATCTGACCGGATGCTCCTAGTTGTCCCCCCAGATCACAGCTGAAGCTCAGAGAGGCCTCTGATCAGTTAGGCTGACATGACATTGCCCGTTTAAAGAAAAAAAAAAGAATTCTCTAGCTTTTATATTTATATTTAGATTAGATTTTACTTTATTTATCCAGAGGGGGAAATTTCTAGAAGCAGCAGCAAAAGATTAAAATACAATAAAAAGAAATAAAATAGAAGGGCATGTTACATTCAAGAATTTAAATAATAAAGAAAATGAACAAAAAAATAAATATATATATATATATATATATTTAAAAAATGTTAACAAAAAATGTAAGTAAATAAAACTGTAAACAGTGTATCTTTCAACTCACTATGAGAGTTGCCATTTTATATTTGTGTTATTTAAACATTTCTTTATTGTACAGCCCGTTATCATTAATAATACATTTGGATTGAACCTCTCTGATCTTTTCTTCTTTCCGTCTTTCTTGGTGCAGACGTGTCTGACAGCGCACTACGGGCTGTGGAAGGGCTGCACAAAGACCTTGTGGGTGTCTGACATCGACCCGGAGAGAGAGAGCTGTGGACCTGCAGAACTACCCGGAGGTGACTCACAATGCACCGACCGGTCGGGGCGGCTGTCTGACCTTTATGATAGCTGAGTGTGTGTAGAAGTGTGTGTAGGAGTTTAAAGACGATGATGTGGGGCTCGCTGTGTGACGGCCGTCTGGACGGAGTCATTGTTACATCGTCAAGTTGCTGTCAAGCTGCTTTTGGGTCAACGGTTTACGTAATTTGGATTGCCGAAGTCCTCGGCTCGTTATTTGCGGTCTGAGTCTTTATTTTTATATGTTTTGAAAAGTGCCGTTTAAAATTCATGCAAGATACTTGCTCATGTTGAGGAAAAACATTAATCAAAAATATGAAATAAATAAATAAATGAATACCAATGTAATACAATAAAATAAAAGAATAATAAAAAAAGAATAATAAAAAAATAAAAATAAAATTAATAAAATTGATTACATTAATTAAACTAATTGTATTTGTTCATTGGATTATACATTTCGTCGAGCCACCCCTCTGGCTGAAGAGAACAGCTTTGAACACACTGATTAGGAGTGATGTGTGTGTGAGGAAACTGGCATCACATTCCATTCCAATGGCCAAACTCCCAACCACAGTAACACATTAGCGCGGCGGTTGCATGCTAATAGCTCCGGACCGCCAACAACAACGAGACCTTCGTCAAAACGTTGTTTACGGTTTCTCTTATTTTAACAAACGACCCTCCATCTTTTTTTTCTTCCTTCCTCCATCAGAGTCAAACTGCACCTACTTCAAGTTCTTCACCACGGGGAAAAACGCTGTGATGTTCCAGAAGACGACGAGAAAGAGTGAGTCACAATGCCTCTCTGGGCTCTCGTGGCCTTTTCCTTTTCCCTCGCCCACTCCCTCCTTTCTCTACGTACCATTTCTTCTTCCCCCTCCATCTCCATCTACCGACGCTCTAGTTTTATTCCCTCCGTCGCCTGTCCGTCACCCGCCCCCTTTGTCTTCTCTGCATCCTTTCCTCTCTCCTCTCCCCGCACCTCCTCCTCGCTGCCCTCTCTCAGGTCGACCATTGTTTGCTCGCTGAGTGCTTGAAATCCTTTCCGCCCACGCCGGAGAGTCTCCGAGCATGTTCCCCTCACCTCTCCTTTCACAACGCCATGAGGTCACGGCGGAGAATGAAGAGCGACAGACGTGCATTTAAAATCTAAAAAAAGATAGAATAGAAATATACAAAAGAATGAATAAAATGCCAGGGCATTATAAATTCGATAAAATAAAATAAAAAAAATAAAAATAAAAATATATGAAATAAAATTAAAAAATTAAAAAACTATAATTTAAAAATAAAATAAAAATAATAATATATGAATAATGTAATAAATACAGCCATGAGTGTATGAGACAAGGCACTAGAACTGTGATTGTCTTACTGTCTGACATATTCTTTACGTGTAAAGAGGAATCATGAAGCAATAATAATTGTTCATCATCTTCCAAAAATGATCCTCTCAAAAAAATCGAGAGCAAATATAAATCGTCTTTATGGTCCTATAAACTGAGCGTGAGGGTTGATATCTTTTGTTCTCCAGTGGATCAAACAGAGATTGATCTTGATGGCTTTCAGCTCCACTGTGAGCGGGTTACCCATAATGCCTTTCTCTGCGTAGAGATTTGTATGTGTCTTGTTTGCGATCAGCCTCCTGTCCTGAAAATACCTCGACATAGTTGAATCTGTTTACCATTAACATGTCACACTTAAAGAAGAGGTATTATGCCCATCTTTCCACAAGTTGATATGGTTCCTTGGGGTCTTAATGTAATGTTTGCAACATATTTTGGTCAAAAAGCACCCTTTTTACCCTGTCAAAAACACCTCCCCACAGATTGACCTGTTTTGGGTGGGCGAGGTGCTCCGTGAGATCGGTTGACCTATGACTGCTCTCTATACCGTCAGACCTCCCGCCAGAGCTCGGGAGATACCATTTCCAAAACGTGTAAGGGGTAAATACTAGTTTGTTAAAACCCAGAGAAACACAAATATCCGATGATGTTTTTGGAATCCCTGCCGGACGTATTTTTCAGGTGTCAAAAACAGGACATGTCCGGGGAAAGAGGACGTCTGGTCACCCTGACCACCCTAACGTCTGGCGCCATAAGTTAGGGTGACCGGAGGGTCTTTTCACAAGGGTTTTCACAAACTAGTATTTACCCCTTACACGTTTTGAAAATGGTACGTTCCACCTTCGGGAGCTCTGGCGCGCGAGGAAAAAAAAGTTCACGGTAATCAGCAGCCAACCCTGGTGTTTATGTGGTGGTGGTGGTGGGGGGGGGGGGGGGGGGGTAGCCAGACTCCCTACATGGGCATGGTTCGGAATCTACGTAGAATCAGATCGTGATCCCATTCGACGCAATCAAGCATTTCGTTTCTGACATAGAGGAACCACAACAAGCCGCGTGAGTTTTTTTTCTCCAGAGTTTGTGTGTTGGGAGACATGCACTTTTATCATTTTACCACTTACTGTCACTTTACCACTTACTTTTATACTTTTTTCCGTCACTTTAAAGGAAACTTATGCTGCTGTAAATGTATCTGCATGTTTATAACTATATGTATATCTATATGTCTTGTCTTATCTGTAGTTGTGCGTGTGCACTTATATGTTTCACCGTGGGAGTGTGGGAAACATTTTTTTCGATTACTTGTATGTCCTAACATGCGTAGAAATTGACAATAAAGCTACTTTGACTTTGACTTGACTTTGATGCCAGATACCCAAATTAACATATAGAAGCACTAAAAAAGCGGCATTTTCATAATATGTCCCCTTTAACGCTCTTTGATTGGCCTCATCCATCCGGTTCCAAAGCCATGTCCTCTTTGCTAACAGGTGTTCAGATGTCCAGGTGAATCCTCCTTCTCCTTCTGTTCTTCTTCTGTCAGACCTGAACGTGGCGGCGGCCATGTTGGCCCTCTTCAGCCTGTTCCTGATGGTGATGGGGGCCATCTGCATCACCATGGCCCTCAGCAAAGAGATCGTCTTCTTCCTGAAGCCGGCGTCCGTCTGCTTCATCCTCTCAGGTCGGTGGAGCTCAACAGTTTGGCCTTTAGTGCATCACAGATTAGAGATTAGATTTGACTTCATTCATCCCAGTTTCTCAAAGTAGCAGAAAATATTGAAAATATTGTTATATAAAATAAATAAATAAATAAAATAAATAAATAAAATAAAATAAATAAATAAATAAAATATGACATTCCAATGCAAGTGTATCCTTCTCCATGTGAGTTTGCTCGAGGTTCATAATATCCGGACTGCTCGGTGTCTCTCCCTCAGGTGCTCTGGTGCTCGTCACTCTGATGGTGTTCCACCAGTCCGTCCTGGCCTTCCTGGCCAGCGACCACACGGTTCCTCTCCACCACGAGCTGTCCTGGTCGGTGTCGTGCATCGGCTGCGCCGGCGCCGTCCTCATTGTGGGCGGCGTCCTCTTCCTGCTGCTGGCGCTGCCCTACAGCCCCTGGCGGAGGTGCCTCCGCCAGGACGGCGGCAGCTAGTGGAGGCGGCGTTGCACGAGGAGGGAGCGCCAGGGCTTTCCCAAAAACGTCCGAGCAAAAGAGATCTCAGAGGATTCATTTATCTCTCAACATTACCACAATGTCCAGCACCGACATACCTTCATCTTTTCTAATCTCTGAACCCCGTGAGCAGCTGAACATGCCAGCAGTTACACTGGAACACCGCGTTTTTACATCTTAATGCTCAGACGTGGTTGGGAAACGGCCCTTTATTGTCTTACTATCTTACAAGGGTTGGAGGACATTAACCGTCAGTTCATTCAACTCCTGTCATTAGTCTTTTTTAATCTATTTCATTGAAGTCTTTCACTCCTTTGACATGAACTCAAAGAATTCAATAAACCCTGTTTTAGAGCCAGATTAGGATTGAATGGGAATGCCGGCTCTGGGCTGAACTCAACGCTCACATGTTCATGAAGATGAGTATAAAAATGTTTCCTTGCTTCCTCTCTCCTCGTTTAGTTAGAACTGAATGACAGACCGGGTTATTGTCCTCCAATCAGAGAACCTCATTTATGAAACTTATTTTTGTTCTGTTTGTGCGTCTGTGTGTGATGGATGTGTGTGTTGTTCCCTGGCTACCACCAAGAGACGTTCATTACCAATACACTAAATGCATTTAGTCATGTGACATCCTTTTTTTTATATATATATATATATATATATATATATATATATATATATATATATATATACATATATATAGCAATATATATGTATACATGTATATATATATATATACATATATATAGCAATATATATGTATACATGTATATATATACACACATCCATATACTTATATAAATATAAATATATATAAATATATATATAATTCATCAATATTCATTCATTTCAAGCTTGATATTTAATAACGTGTCTTTCTGTCCTCATCAAGTGTCACATTTTGTTAGACGTCACACACATGCTTCATTTTTAATTAAGCGTCTCATTTTATGTGAACGTTGATAAGCGAGTGCGTGCCGGGTTATAAGCTTTTCTTTCTTCTTTTCTTTCTTTGATCGGCATCGATTGAGTATGAATGACTTTCATTTTATTATTAAACATGTCATGAATATTTAATGTCCACTCCTCTCTCGTTCTGCACCCCGTCGCCACGTTCCTCGGCTCACAGGCTCCGCCTCCTCAATGACCGTCGTCACTTTTTACGGCACTCGATAAAACAAGACGCAAAAAACTGATATTTGCATATTTGTCAATTTTTGAGAGTTTTGAGCTGAATATTTCATCGGCTTTAAATATAAAGCATAATTATTTCATAGCCAACGTAACATATAACGTATAATTATAACACACATTTTATTTAAACATTTTTTATTTACCACTTCATCTCTCCATCTGCAGTTTCTCCTGAGAGTTTTGCAGATTGTAACATAACCTTTAAGACAACTTCTAATACGACAATTTATTATCTTCATATAATCAGTAATCAGATGGGGAGGTGTCGTCTCCGTTAAAATGATAATTTAATCTCTTAAGAGGACGTTTTCTTTCCACCAGTTTGTTCTCAGAGTTCATTTATGAATATATTCTGAAGATTTATTCACATTTTAATTTTAATAAAATACAAACTAATCAGGCGTGGCTTTAGTCTACGTCTCACAGCTGCCTCCATGACCATGGATGATAACTTCCCAGACCTTCTCCCTGAGAGCGAACTTTGAACTTTGAGGAGCGTCAGGAGGAGGGGGAGGGGGGGGGGGGGTCCGGTGACCCACAACAAAGGTCTCTGTCTAAATGTGAACCCGGGATGTTGCAGTCGTGTGTTATTCGATACGCACACTGCCCTCTTTACCTTTTTTCTCGAGGTCCGGATTCTCTTATTTCCGGCGGCGCCTGAAGGCGTCGTGCTGAGCAGGTGACGGGTGATGTCATCGCGACTATCGCCGTTACTTTGGAATCAGTTTGACGGGTCGAGGCTGAGCAAGACCTCGAGGAGGGAGCTGTGGATTGTGCTCTCTCGACCCCTCCCCCCCTCTCTCTCTCTCTCTCTCTTTCTCTCTCTCTCTCTCTCTCTCCCCCCTTTTCCACGCTGATGTTACCAACGCTCCGGTTCTCAGTCACCACACTGACCTCCTTCCACCGGCGTTTTGGCTGCGACCTCCACGGGTAAATATAGAAGAGCGTGGCCGATAGGACTGACGTGACCCGGAGACACCCCCCCCCCTCCTTACCACCGCGTACACGAACCAAACGCCCTCACGCTACACCGGGTGTTCACGTTGAGAGTAACTGAAGCCTGACGTCACACATTCCCCTCCCCTGCACCACAGAGAGTCAGATGATCCTCCCCCACTGTGTTACTACTCACTCACCTGGCACCTGTCACTCACGTTGTCCCGTGAACAGGACCTGTTATCAGATTAAACCAGACTTCAGTAGTCAGGATAGTTAAACCAGACTTCAGTAGTCAGGATAGTTAAACCAGACTTCAGTAGTCAGGATAACTTATCCTAATTTATACAAAAGGAATATTCAAATATAAAGAAAGTGTGAAGTTCAAGGACAAGAGAAGACATGGACGTCTGTCAACGAGCCTGCAGGAGGAAGAGAAAGAAGAAGAAGAGGAGGAGGAAGAGGAGGTAGAAGAGGAGGAGGAAGAGGAAGAGGAGGAGACCGGGCTGACCGAAGAGAGGAGATTCAATCTTCCGAATGTCTTCTTGGTGTCAGACTCCTGGTGAGTCATGGACGCCGACAGGAGGCGGCAGCTACATAACGTACCGCACGAGAACCTATCAACACGGGAGAGCCAGGTGCATCATGGGAGCACATAAGGATCCATGACAACTCCGTCTGGTTGGAATGCAATTATGTTAAAGCTCGTTAAGAGAACTTCACGGCTTCAGAATTCACGACACAAAAAATAGTACTTCCTGTTTGCCGTGCGGCACTTCAGAGACGCACAAGGCGTGTTGAGCTCCACAAGGACAGGTTTAGTGTGAACGTTTACCCAGAGACGCAACATGCTCAGGTTCATTAAGAGACTCAACATGCTCAGGTTCATTAAGAGACTCAACATGCTCAGGTTCATTAAGAGACTCAACATGCTCAGGTTCATTAAGAGACTCAACATGCTCAGGTTCATTAAGAGACTCAACATGCTAAGTGTAAGAGCCAAATGCCTGATTTAATTTGTTATAGTAATTTAGTTTAAAAAGATTTAAAATGTTAACTAAAGATAAATCTTTTTTATTATGATTTGAAAGAATGTCTGTTAACATTTATAATTCAGTATTGTATTTAAAGGCTTAATAATTTGTTAGAATCTAAGCGTCCAATCAGATGACGTCACGTCACTATATCAGCTGTGCGTTGAGCTGTCAGTCTTGTTTTTGAGTTCAGAGAGATGGAAGCGATATAGTTTTTTTGACCGTGTGGCCTGTGTACCTGTAGCTTTACGTTTTTGTTTTAGTAAACACCATTTTTTATGAACGAACCACTTGTGTCACTCGCGTTTTAATTAATAGCTTTCTAAAAGGACTGAGCTCAAACGAGTGGTACATAAGACCCCAGAACTAGACGGAGTGCCACTACACTAAGGTTCATCACCTAGAAACTCAACATGCTCAGGTTCATCAAGAGACTCAACATGCTCAGGTTCATCAAGAGACTCAACATGCTCAGGTTCATCAAGAGACTCAACATGCTCAGGTTCATCCCCTAAAGACTCAACATGCTCAGGTTCATCAAGAGACTCAACATGCTCAGGTTCATCACCTAAAGACTCAACATGCTCAGGTTCATCAAGAGACTCAACATGCTCAGGTTCATTAAGAGACTCAACATGCTCAGGTTCATCAAGAGACTCAACATGCTCAGGTTCATCACCTAAAGACTCAACATGCTCAGGTTCATCACCTAAAGACTCAACATGCTCAGATTCATCAAGAGACTCAACATGCTCAGGTTCATCCCCTAAAGACTCAACATGCTCAGGTTCATCACCTAGAGACTCAAGATGCTCAGGTTCATCAAGAGACTCAACATGCTCAGGTTCATCAAGAGACTCAACATGCTCAGGTTCATTAAGAGACTCAACATGCTCAGGTTCATTAAGAGACTCAACATGCTCAGGTTCATTAAGAGACTCAACATGCTCAGGTTCATTAAGAGACTCAACATGCTCAGGTTCATTAAGAGACTCAACATGCTCAGGTTCATCAAGAGACTCAACATGCTCAGGTTCATCAAACAGAATCAGCCGACCTGCATTCATTTAAAAATGTGTGTTCTTCAGTTCTCGCAAATTACAAAGAAAAGTAGAAATGACCAAATATGCTCGATTCAAACTTTTGATGACAACCATCACAAAAATCCCATTCCACACCGCTTCAACCGAAACAAAAAGAAACACATCTCCAGCAGCTCTTTTGTCCGAGGGATTTCAAACTGTCACTCTCTCCTCTGGCTGACTGTTCTTCTTTCAGAGAAGACGTGTCAGCACTCTTCACGTAATCACCGGCTGTCACGGACGGCTGTTTGTTCTCTTAGGTCCAATGTGTTCTTCCATCCGTCCGTCAATCACAGCAGAGAAAGAAGAAGGGATGTGACGCTGTTAACACGACGGAAAGGAGCGCAACATGTTTCATGGTGGGAGGTTGGGGTGGTTGTTGGTGGTGGTGGTTGTAATTGTGGTGTTGGTTCTAATTGTGGTGGTGGTGGTCTTGGTGGTTGTGGTGGTGGTTATGGTGGTTGTAATTGTGTTGGTGGTGGTTGCGGTTGGGGTGGTGTTGGTGGTTGTGATTGGGGTGGTTGTGGTGTTGGTTGTGGTTGGGGTGGTGTTGGTGGTTGTGATTGGGGTGGTGTTGGTGGTTGTGGTTGTGGTTGGGGTGGTGTTGGTGGTTGTGATTGGGATGGTGTTGGTGGTTGTGGTTGTAATTGTGGTGGTGGTTAGGGGTGGTTATGGTGGTTGTGGTTGTTGTGGTTGTGGTGGTTGTAAGTTTGCTGGTGGTTGTGGTGGTGTTGATGGTGGTGGTGTTGGTGTTGATGGTGTTGGTGGTGTTGGTTCGATCAGAAAACAATTCACACGACATAACACGATTTTCGTAGAACTTTTAATGAATATATCTATATTTATATATATTCATGCACTCATATATGTTTGTGTCTTTTCCAGGAGGATCAGAATGTTGTATTGCTTCCCCTTTCCTCACGGGGCCTCTACATCCTTACCCGCTCTCTCCTCTTCAAGAGTTTCAGGTTTGACCCCCGTCAGTAGCCGTAGTGTTGGGGACAGGTGTGTATGTATGGGGGTCCAAATCTGTCTTGTACAAGCCCCGCACACTTTGTCCTAAATTGTATGGATATTTGATTGACAGGAGGCGTCCTTATTACCCCGGCGCAGGAACTTGCTGATTGCGCAATAAGCCAGCTGCATTACCCAAATATATATATATATATATATATATATATATATATATATATATATATATATATATCTCCACTGTGGCGGACCGGTCTGTGTCCACAGTGCCAGGTGGGCTAATGGCTAATGGTTTTTGTCCCAGTCCAGACCTGTTCCCAGTCCAGAGCTGGTCCCAGTCCAGACCTGGTCCCAGCACCGAGGCTACTGACGTGGTCCCAGCGTGAAGCCTTTAATAGCCCAACAGTTACAAGTGTTCAGGAACTCTGAAACAATATGACATTAAGAATATCTACACAGACTACCACAAAAATAAATAGATTAATATAAATTCTATTTCGCCAACAATTTATACACAGAAGTCAGAACATTAAAAAACACTGATTATTAGGCTACGTTGGTAATGTTTAGAAGAAAGAAGAAGAACAAAGCTCAAATAAAAAATAGCAAGAAGTGCAAATTAAAGTGCAATGATGGATAGAAAGAGAAGATTAAAGAAAAATAATAACAAAATAATAGGTTAGAAAGAGAGCAGAAATTAAGGAAGACGGATAAATGATTTAAAAAAAATGAAAATGTAGTGATAATATGTATACATACATATATATATATATTTAAAAAAGATATAGGAAATAAAATAACAAACACCGTCAATGTGCCCTTGAGCAAGGCAGGCTAACCCCAGTGGGAAGTTGCTTTAAAAAGGAGCATGCAAGTCAACTCTCTCCCTCCCGCTGACATTAGAGAACACAAGCAAGGAAATAAAATGAAATAAAACGTCCTCGAAACGAATAAAAAAATTACAAAAAAGAAAAAGATGTGTTCACATAAATGTATAAATACCCTGCAGTAACCATGACGATCATAGAAACACCAGCAACGTGATATGAACACTCAACCTGGAGAATGAAGAGACCATTTACAGACGTCGTGCGTGTGCTTTTGTTGAAGAAGATCTATGGATGAGATATTCAATAATACACTTATTATTATTCTTTTTTGTACTAGTATATATGGTTATAGCTAAAAGAGTGACCGTTAGCCGGTGTGTTCTGCTTCTCTTTCCCTCTGTGTCGTCAAACCGGTTTACGATTTAATTATTTTTAAACAGTTTGGTTCATTTATTGGTCCAGAAGTCACATTTTAGTTCACTTACGTTGGAATATTCCTTTCATATAAATCGCCCTCAAAAATAATTATGAACTCCAAAATGCTCAAAACGTCCCATAATCCATAATGTGCTTTACTTTAGGATAATTTTATCGTGCATTTTGGTGTCATTTTATTCATAAGCTGCGATAACTTTTGCTCATCAATATTATTTTCCGACAGTTTTTTCCCCTCAATTTTAAATGCTTTTCTTTCTCTCTCCATCTTGACCTCGCTGTGTCAAGGTCGTACGTCGGGAACGATTAAACGGACGATGTATAATACCGTGTTGTTTATCTTTTGACTCAAACTCCGCCCCCTGAGTGTAAACGGGATCCCCCCCCCCCCCCTGTTGCCCGTGGTTACAGCCCTTTGCGCGGCTGCTGCCTTGTTGCCTTCGCCATGACATCACCTTCTGAAGCGGTCGTACGAACCCTTCCATTGACCTCGAAGCTGCAGCCGTGTGACGATGCTGTGCCGTCGATCAATACCGGCGATCGGAAGCAAGACTCGATCGGCTGCTGACGTTTGCTTGAATTTTAAAACCACGTTTTTTTTATGTAATTATAAACTTTAGAGAAAGCTCCCGTTGTATCTGGTCCATCACAGGCCACCGTACCGTGTAACGGAGGCGGAGAGGGCGAAGCGCGACATCTATGGACGGGTGGACGATGCCCATCAGTCGCCGTGGTTACCTCCGACTCACCTAACTAAATAGGCAAGTGTGTGTGTGTGTCAGTAGGTTAGACACGGCTGAGGTTAAGTAGCTACGGTTGACCTTTTGCTCAAACAAGATCATTACAATAAAGACTCGTGGCTCATAACATCGGGACACTTTTTAAAAGTCGTAATATTTCCAAGGTTTTAAGTTTTAAAGTGTTTTAGGTTGAACGGGGAACGTCTTGGGACTTAGAAATTGCGAAATCTTTGTGATCCCGTCTCGCGGTTTGATAAAATATCGAAGGGTGAACACACAGTAAGATAACTGCTGTGTTCCTCTGCCTCTTGAGCAAGGCACCGGGAGGATGGTTTTACTGGAAACGCTCCAAAGATATGGAGCTTGAAGCCTCACGGCTCCCGAAGCTCGAGTCATGACCGTTTTAAGGCAGTCGTCATGAAGTTCGCCCGTAATGTTGGGAGGTGTGTGAATGTTTATCGGTAAGTAAATATGGCAGCGCCCCCCTCTTCCTCTTCCTCTTCCTCTCATCTTCTAAATCTGATCTAAATACTAAACAAGTGGACCCTCCCTCCCCGAGGCTCGTTTACTCTTCTTTAAACGGGCGTAGTTTTCCTATTCAAAGTATCCGAGTTGCTGTCCCGGTCCCTTTTGGCCGTGAGGCGGTCCAGCGTTCCCATGTTGCCCCGGTCCCTCTCCATGGTGGCCGTGGATATCGGAGCCGCCTGCGTCGGCGTGGCGGCCGACGCCGAGGTATTCAGGGGTGCCGCGTTCTGGGCTACGGCCGCCGCTGCCGCAGCCGCTGCAGCCGCCGCCAAGTTAGACTTGGAGTGAGATGGGAGTGTACCGCCGCCGCTTCCCGCCGCTCCCCCGCTTCCGCTTCCGCCTCCGCCGCCGCCGCCGCCGCCGCCGGTGGACTCCTTTGGGAAGTAGTTGTGCAGCTGGTACAGCGTGGAGCGGTCCACCGTGCCGTAGAGAGGCGGGGCGCCGCCTCCGAGGCTGCCCAGCTTGGAGTCCCTGGTCAAGGTGTACATGGAGATGTCGCCGCCGCCGCCGCCGCCGCCACCACTACCGCCGCCGCTACCACCGCCGCTACCACCGCCGCCGCTGCCGTGGTGCGGGTTGGGCAAGGTGGCCACGGAGAAGGGCGGAGCAGACGGTGGCAGGCCGAAGGTCTTGTTGGACGTGCCGACCGGTGAGCCCTCCTGGGAGCGCGGCGGGTCGGTGGAGCGCGAGCTGGAGCGCGAGCGCCGGCGGAAGCGGTAGCTGGGCAGCCGCAGGACGGCGTGCGTGGTGCTCTTGAAGAGGTCGGCGCGCGAGCGGCAGCGCAGCTCCTTGTTCTTCTCGATGTAGATGTTGACGGCGAGCACGCCCACCATCTCGGCCAGGATGAAGGACAGGCCGCCGAAGTAGAAGGACCAGCCGTAGGAGTAGTGCCACTTCTTGTCCTCGTCCTTCTTGGGCGAGATGTCGCTCAGCGCCGCCGAGATGTACACGATCACCCCGATGATGTTGCTGAGGCCTGAGGACACAAGAGCCGGTCAGCGCCTCCACCGGCAGCTTCACGACGTCGCGGTTCTGGAACTCGGTTCCTCTCCATGGTACGGAGGAAAGGAACGTCATGAACATGAATCTGCATACGGTCGTAGGAAGAGTCCGTCAGAGTCCTGCCACGAGAGGATCTCTTGGGCGACGCTTTGGCTACACCACGCGTCTACTTCAGGCTCCGGACTCGCGTGAATTAAGCTTTACAATATTTAATGGCAAGAAGTTCAAAAAAACAGTCAAGGCTCAGGGTCGTGGGTTTCGTGGTGATCCGGCTCGAAGGACCGGGTCAAGACGAAAAGAGAGATTTCCCCGGTCCAGAGTCTTAGTCGTTAATCAGCTCCTCTAAAGGTCGTTCAGCCTCTAACAGCTTCCTGTTGGCTCAACGTCCACTATCAAAATGGAGAGGTCAAAGGTCACGACCCCCGGGTCAAAACGTCACTTCTGGTCAAGTCACTAAACAAAAAGTATGTTTACAATAAAAGCCCCGTCTGTTATTGTCCGCATTAAAGTCACTTCAACGCTTCAACCGGCTTCAACATCTGAAATACTAATCAGTTGTGTGACTTTCTACATCAGAATAGTTTATTTGAAGAGTTTCAGTCAGGATTTAGAAAACACCACAGCACAGAGACAGCACTGGTGAAGATTACGAATGACCTCTTAATGGCAGCAGATAAAGGACTTCTCTCTGTACTGGTCTTGTTAGACCTTAGTGCTGCATTCGACACCATTGACCATAACATCCTATTACAGAGACTGGAGCAGTCGATTGGTATTTCAGGCACCGCCCTAAGTTGGTTTAAATCCTATTTATCAGATCGATCTCAGTTTGTATTTGTAAACGATGAAGCCTCAATGACCACCAACGTTAGTCACGGAGTTCCACAAGGTTCTGTGCTTGGACCAATTCTATTTACCTTATACATGCTTCCTTTGGGCAATATTATCAGGAAACGCTCTATAAACTTTCATTGTTATGCAGATGATACTCAACTATATCTATCGATAAAACCAGAGGAGACTAACCAACTCACTAAAATTCAAGCATGTCTTAGTGACATAAAAACATGGATGACCGGCAACTTCTTGATGTTAAACTCAGACAAAACCGAAGTAATTCTACTCGGCCCTGAGCACCTCAGAGATCAATTATCTGGTGATGTGATTTCTGTAGATGGCATTACTCTAGCATCCAACACCACTGTAAAGAATCTCGGCGTTATCTTTGATCGGGACTTGTCCTTTAACTCCCACATAAAGCAAATCTCAAGGACTGCATTCTTCCATCTACGTAATATTTCAAAAATCAGGCACATCTTGTCTCAAAAAGATGCAGAGAAATTGGTTCACGCGTTCGTTACTTCGAGACTGGATTACTGCAACTCCTTATTATCAGGCTGCACTAATAAATCTCTTAGGTCCCTCCAGTTGATCCAGAATGCTGCAGCTCGTATTCTCACTAAAACTAAGAAAAGAGATCACATTACTCCTGCACTAGCTGCTCTGCACTGGCTCCTGTAAAATCAAGAATCAGTTTTAAAATTCTTCTCTAAACTTACAAAGCCTTAATTGGTGATGCACCATCATATCTTAAAGAGCTTGTAGTACCGAATAGCCCCACCAGAGAGCTGCGGTCACTAAAAGCGGAGCTACTTGTAGTTCCGAGAGTCTTAAAATGTAAAATGGGAGCCAGAGCCTTTAGTTATCAAGCTCCTCTTTTATGGAACCAGCTTCCACCTTCAGTCCGGGAGGCAGACACAGTCACCACATTCAAGAGTAGACTGAAGACTTTCCTCTTTGACAGAGCTTATAGTCAGGGCTGAATCAGGTTTGCCCTGGTCCAGCCCCTGGATATGCTGGTATAGGCTTATAGCTGCTGGGGATGTTTAGGATGCACTGAGCACCTCTCTCCTCTTTTCTTTCTCCTATGGATGAATCTTCATCTCTCCATCACACATGACTAACTCTGCTTTCTCCCGGAGTCCTTCTGACTTCACGTCTCATGGGGTCATCGGACCCTATGAGACGGCATAGATTCCATCTGCTGATGGACCTTCGATGGTTGGATCGTGAGTTCCTGTCGCCAGCTGTGCCACTGCCCTGCTGGGACTCCGCCCACTCCTCCACTTGGGAGGTCTCCAAACTCTCCATCGTGGAATATGCCTAAATATGAACTATTGATAAACTCTGTCAGATTCCTTGAATGTATTTTAACTCTAAATATGTCCTTCTGTACACATTACATCTATTGCATCTGTCCATCCTGGAGAGGGATCCTCCTCTGTTGCTCTCCTGAAGGTTTCTTCTGAAGGGTTATTTGGGAGTTTTTCCTGGTCCGATGTGAGGTTTTGGGTCAGGGATGTCTATGTGTACAGATTGTAAAGCACTCTGAGACAAATTTGTAATTTGTGAAACTGGGCTATACAAATAAACTGAATTGAATTGAATTGAACTGAATTGAATTAACATACATTCACTCTGTGATTGACATTTTATTATATGGAAGATGTATGTGGATGTATGTCTGTATGTATGTATAAAAAATAAATAATAATGTATACATTTATTTTATTTTTCTTTGTTATTTTCCTGTATTTTATATTAATATTCTAATTTATTTGATATTACTTTAGGATAGGATTATATAAGCATACATACCTATTCAGTCTTTCTGTTTTGTAAATTATACAGAATAATATTGTATTTGTATTTGAGTTACTGAATAAAAAATACACACACACACGAATACACAACATGAATATCATACAAGAGAAGGTCCCACTTTGCCTCGGTCACATTGGAATGGGAAATAGTGTTTTGATTTAAGTTTTGAGTATTAATAAAACCGATTTGAAGGACAAAGAAACTCCAAAGAGAACCCGACTGTAGCTGAAATACTAAAAATCGGATTATGCGTTACGAGTTCCCTTCTTTTTTTTTAAACACCACAAAATGTGCCGCTCTCTCACCGGCGGCCACGAACAGGATCCCTCCCCCGAGGACGATGTTCCTCTTGCTCTTGTAGAAGCTGCTGCAGGCGACGCACACGCCGCCCAGCAGCAGCAGGATGGCGCTGAGGATGGGGAAGATGCTGGAGGCCCGGACCACACCTGGAGAGGAGGACCCCCAAAACACACGCCCGTTCACTTCGCTGCAATCCTCTTTTCTTTCTGTGTTTTTCTCGCAGCCTCGTGGGCTGCAGCCGCGGCTCGGCTCTGGACCAGCAGCCGGCTCCAATGTTCACACAAGTTTACTAATTAAACGGTTTATAACACGACGTCTTGTGGTGCTCGTTCAGCTTTCACACGTTGTAAAGATGTGTGTTTCAAAAAAAGGGAAATGTGATATTAAATTGACTTATTATGAATGCATGATCTGGTACTTTTGGGAGTATTAAGAATGCATCTTGGCTTCTATTGTATTTGTTTTAACCCAAAACGTCCTTCTCTGGCACTACCAACCTGCTGAAACATGCTTTAAACTCAGTCCCAGTCCCTCTATTTTACACACGGACCACGCGGCGTGAAGCGATAGCGATGTAGTGATAGTGATGTAGTGATAGCGATGTAGTGATAGCGATGTAGTGATAGCGATGTAGTGATAGCGATGTAGTGATAGTGATGTAGTGATAGCGATGTAGTGATAGCGATGTAGTGATAGCGATGTAGTGATAGCGATGTAGTGATAGTGATGTAGTGATAGTGATGTAGTGATAGTGATGTAGTGATAGCGATGTAGTGATAGCGATGTAGTGATAGCGATGTAGTGATAGCGATGTAGTGATAGTGATGATTCTACGAGGCTGTTCGATGAGAGGAAGCGACTGAGTGGTTGGTGTTCAGCCAATTAGTTGATTATCCAGATAAATAGCGGAGAAGAAAGAACAGATGAGCCACCAAAGTTTCTGTGGTGAACTCCTGACCTTTGGTTCCTCGAGGTGTCATCTCACTCCACAGGATCATTAGTGGAGCGATAATTACCTCCTGCTAATTGAGATTTTCATGCCATCAAGTTAATAATATGCATAATCTGCAACTATTTGGATGTCAGGGTTAATAATTTTAGTCAAATGATGAACTGGTTCCAGCTCCTCCATTGTGATATATATATATATATATATATATATATATATATATATATATATATATATATATATATATATATATATATATATATATATTGTATTTTAATAAAGAAATGAATAGAAATATATATATACTGTATATAAATATAAACATATATTTATATATACATATATATCTGTATATATATATAGAATATAGAATAATAAAAATAAAAACATTAATCTATTGATACATACAATAAGTGGTGGATAAAACTTGAATCAAAAGAAATTGTTAGTTCTTGATTTTAAAAACTAGATATCACTAGACCATGATGCACAGACAAGGTCATGGACCAATGGTAGAAGCTTTAGATTTATTTTTCTCTACAATTGAAGGTCACTTTTATCAGATTGTTCTTCATTCTAAAGTTTTATTAATACCAAATAAATAGAGAGAAAATGAACCAAAAAGATTGTGCGGCCTTCGGAGTGCCGGAGGCTATATCTGATTCAGTCAAGTGGTCGGCGGCATCTCCTCCTTCACAGGAAGAGATATCTCCGTCTCACATTCATACGGAACGAGAACTCTCAGGAAGAAAAAAGGTTTTCAGGGCCGAGCGAGCGGAACGGAGCCGTCACGACGAGAGCCCAACGCCGAGCCCAGAATAACCCATTAGTGAAGGCTGCTCTTTCAATCCATCTGTGAGGAGAAGCTTTCTGTACGCCCCCAGACTCCCAACCACATGCACCTGGGCATTTAAACACACACACACACACACACACACAAACACACACACACACACATACACACAACTCCAGGAACGCTTTGCTTTGAATGTGACATCCGTGCATTGATGTCCGCCCACCACCCCCTTCTGTCCTTTCTCTCTCCGTGTGAGATGGAGACTGTAGCACGTTGATGTGTTGAGATGTGTGCGCAACGGGTGTAGTGCAGTGTGTGTGTGTGTGTGTGTGTGTGTGCGTGTGTGTCACTCACGCAGCAGATACTCTGCAGAATCTTGGTCGTAGTCTGCGTCGTCCGGGAAATGGTTAATCTGGGAACACACACCTCGCTTCAGGCCTGGAAGAAGAGGAGGCGACCAAGAGGAAGAGGAGGAGGAAAAGGAGGAGGAAGAGGTTAAGAGATTAGAAGGATGAGTGAAGGACGTTGCGACATTTCTGCCGGTGGGAAAAGCAAAAAAGGGAAGAAAGTGACGAGAAAAATGTAAGATGAGAAAAATTATCGAATGGTGAGAGAGGGGAAGAGAAGGAGGGATGAGAGAGTGTGAGAGACGAGAGGAAGAAGGCAAGAGAAGACCTGAGACTGCGTGATAACGCGCTGCTGATGTTATGTAACGAGGTTTAGCACAAAACATCTCGCCAATGACACGAGCGAATGCCGGGCTGATGAGGAAGTGGTGTTGCAGGTATTTGGTTGAATTTGTATATATCCTAAAGGGGGCGGGCCTAAGGACGCAGGCACTTAAACCAACACGGCAATCCCTCCAATAGTTGTCGAGACGTCGGACTCAAACACACAAACGTGAACCTCAGTGGATCCCTTAAAGCCCCACTATGTAGTTTTCCCTTGTAGCGCCCCCTATAGGTATTTAATGTTTACTTCAGTGTCGTAAATACCCAGTTACGATAGATTAGGTGTCGGGAACCTCTGGTTCTCGAGCCATACTCTTCCGGTGACGCATTAAAAAATAATCTGCCCCCTGTAACTTTCTCTCTCCTCCAGATGACAGCAGCAGTAATGTCAGGTCCCTTTCTCAAAGACGTCTTTGTTCTTTTATTAAACTAAACGTCTGTTATTGATCGTCTCCACAGCAGCATGTCTCTCTGTCTATACGCGTCGCGTAGCGGAGCAAATAAAAAGTCACCTGTGAGCGTGGACTGGACTATGTGACGTTGCGTAATCACTGCCAGAAAGCAGGTCGAAGTGCCGGGCAGCTCCAGAATGTTACATAGCAGAGCTTTCTCCCCACAGACCCCCGATGGCAGTGACGGAGGCGCAAATCAACATATTAAAAGTCATTGTAGCGGCACCATTTTTTTCAAGCTGTTAATTTAAGGTACATAGTGGGGCTATAAGGCATGAGGGAACATCCTCTGGGGACCACGGAGACCTCTGAAACATCACGGTAAAAGGTTACTTCTGTATTTTTAAAGTGAAGAAGAAGTCTCGCTTAAAGGAGATGTCTCGTTTCCGATTTGTCGTGACGACGGTGGAAACGCAACCAGAGTTTGTGACAGAAGAGCCTCGACCAACTGAACCACCAGGATAGGAGAGAAGGGAATAGGAAGAGGAGGGTGAACCAGAAGGGAATGATGTTTATGAAGGAGACTTCTCGTTGTACGAGACTCTGAGTAACAAACATAAACGTGTAGTCCTTCCCATAATGGTGTCAACTTCGGCCCGCCTACATTTCTAATTCAGAGGGACGTTCTGCACATCGCGGGGGAAGGAGAGATCCCTCGTTCCTCTTGCAATGAGATGACAGACAGGAAAAAAGAAAAGAAAAATCGACGGAAAGAAAAAAAAGATGTGAACAGAAGAAAAAACCCAAATGATTACCGGATCGTTTTCAAGACAGAATATATTAAAAGATGCTGTGGATGCACGTGGAAAACTCAATGAACTTTTTGAAGCTAGAAATACCAAAAATTATGATTTCAATGCACGCAGCAGTTAAAAACAGATCTGGGTCCCTCCCGTTCATGATGATTAATCTAATGCATAACATTGATTGTGGTAATTTAGCGTTGTTGAAATGCAGCTCGCCAACCGTTTAATAAACAGGAAGCTCGGCCTGGAGAAACTCTCATGATGTCTGTGTGTGAGTGTTAATAAACCACAGAGATGCAGGAACACGACTTCATCAGCCGATGAGTCACCACTCACATCGGAGCTCTTTATGTTCAATGAATAGTGTGAGTCTACATATATGTATGTATATATATAAACTGTATATGCATGTGGACTCACACTATATAAATATATATATATATAAATATATATATATATATATATATATATGTATACCTACAAAAATAAATAAATAATATATATATATATACATTTATTTGTATACATATATATGTACAATCACACTATATATATATATATATGTAGGTATATATATATATATATATATCTATATATATTTGTATATAGCGGTATAGCTTTTCTCACGGGGTCCAAAAAATGGCACCAACCGGTGTTGTGGGGACAATTGGAGAAGACGCTCTTACAAAATTATGGGCTGTCGCGCTTCATGTCACGCTTCGCCGAAAGCGCGAGACCATTTCTTACAACACCGAGCTGCAAATCACTCCAACCGTTAATGAATAATCGGCCCTTCCAGGACTCTGTTATGTAATCTACTGTTGATTTCACATCTTGTAAAAAACGTAACGCTACCCATGTTTCCAGAATCTCCAAAATAACGTGAGCCTTGGTGACGGACATGAATCTAAGAGTTCCTCTTTTTCCATTTAATTTCAGAAATCAATGTAAGAGCTAATGGAACAAATAAACATGAATTAAATGATATTCATATATACATGTGGACAATAACCACAACATGTTCTCTTTCTTATATACATATATCCTAAAAATCTAATAAAATCTATCATTAGCATCTTACATTTTACAAGTTAATTAAAGAATAAAGTCACTAAACATGAAGCCCAAACACACAGCTCGTTGCTCAGCAGTTCATAGTTTATACTAATAGTCATGAACAGGTTTTCCTTGTCGCCAAGTGGTGTAGAATGCAATTGCTTTTCTGTTCTTGGATGTGTCCCTCCTCTCTTACCGTAGCTACTTCCTGTTTCATGGTTCCATTGAGGCTCATTCTGCAGCTACGTTTCCTCTTTACTGTCCGACAGCCTCTGAAGAGCTGAGTGTGTGAGTATATGTGTATACAACATGTACATATATGTGTAATTACTGTTATAGTGTCATATATGCTATAGCAATAGATGATAACTAGCGGCTAGCTAATCGCGATTAGCATTTCATCATGTTGGGGTTAGCTTGGAGTCCTCAGTAGTCAGGGGATTCATGTTGATGGATAGCGGCGATTTCTGGCATGATGGCTTTGTGTTGATCATAGTTTTGTTTATATACATGTGTGTGGAGTTATGTCATGTTACGTTTCCACAGTTTTATAATATCAAACATGTATACGAAAAAACCTGAACTCAACTCCGCATTCCTGGGTCTTCATTTCATGGATCTTCTGTTAGCTATGTGCTAGCTAACTTAAAGGAGCAAGAGCAGAATACCTTCAGTATAACGTCTTTTTGCGAAGCCGTGTTACAAGATTCACGTCTACTTCCTGTTCTCGCCGGAAGGACTTCAAAATAAAAGGACCCAAAACATGCAAACGCATTTACATAACTAGAACGGGCACTCGGTAGAGCACATACCTTCGCATATCACAAGATTGGGCATTGAATTATAAACATGTTGGCATGACAATTGGATATAAATTGACTAAATTAATAAATTGACTATGGTATAAAAAAAGATGTTGACCTTTTCATGACATTGACCTTTGACCCGATCGATCCCAAAATCGAATCAAATGGTTCCCGGATAATAACCAATCATCCCACCAAATCTCATGCGATTCCGTTTAATACTTTTTGACTTATGCGTGTAAAATACAAACAAATAAATACACGGTGATCAAACCATAACCTTCGGTAAGGTAATTAAGGCTGAGGGGGAAATAGTCACTATATTAAGAGAACCCTTTCAGAGTCATTGCCACTGCGTGAAGACTCTCCTGTAGCGTAACTAGCGTGAGGTCACATGACACGGCGGTGGGGGGGCCCTACCTTCCAGGCAGCATATCCTCCAGAGGCCGGAGTGGGTGAGCGCCCCGGGGTCCTTCTTGTCCTTGTTGTTGGAGTCGTCCTGCGACGAGTTGGCCGTGCTGTTGCAGATGAAGGCGCGGGCGTACAGCCAGTAGTCGGTGCCGATGGCCACCGTCATCAGGGCGAAGGCCGCGAACGCCCCCATGGTGGTCAGCAGCACCTGGATGCCCCGCTCGCACCACACCATCGCCGGGCGGGGGAGGAAACTGAGATCTGGGGAGGAGCGCGGACGCCATGAGCACCCCGAGGAGCGCGGACGCCACGAGGACCCCGAGGGTCCAGAGTTACAGTCGTTGACTTGTGGTCCTGGTTGAAGATCTGTTGGATCGGGTCAGTTTTAGGGAACGACCCTTTTTTTTTATATCGTTGTTTATCGTTGATAAATCTGATAAATCGTGAGAAGCGATGACTAACCGTCGGCTGTGGGAGGGATTCAGTCTCAGGTATTGACTGGAATCATGAAACCGAATATGAAGATGGCCGATATGAGAGCTCCTCAAACGAGAAGACGAAACATCTGGATCAAGCGCCCTGGTGGCCCGACTGTAACCCCCAAAAAGTGTAAATTTCTCTGATTTAAAAAAATATTGTTGGGGAAAATAGTTGCCGATTGGAAGATATAATTTAACCGCCATCGTCCGTTCCAAGCGTAAACTAAAACCTACATCTGTCCCGCAGTGAGGAGGACCGGGTCGGGTGCGTAGGGGCGGGACCTCGATACCGCGGCTCCGCCCACTATACTGCACCTGCACGACGTCACCGGCACGACACGGTAAGCGGATGTTTTCGGGGGATGTTTTGGCCTCATTTTATTGCCAGTCTATAATAATAATAACGGTGATATACTGAATGTCATAGCTGAGTTTTATTGGCATTTTTTCTTCTTCAAAAACTATTCAAATTACCTCCGCTTTATTTTTTTATATTTATTTATGAACTAACTTTTCTTTTGGACTGTATTTCTCAGCGTTGTTATTACTGACCCTTATACGGTGTTATCGGTTTTAGGACTGGAGCTGGCTCAGCGTGTCGTGTCAATGACAGGCTTGGACTAATAATAACGATAATAAAAAGTAATATTCAGTGTGGAGCTATATAACTTTTTGGTTTAAATTATAAATTTAAAGAGAAATGCGAGAAATTCTCGATGGATGAGAGTGATGATATTCTAGAGGGATGATATTCTCGATGGATGATATTCTAGAGGGATGATATTCTTGCCGTGTGGCTTTAAAAAAAGAGAAAAGAAGAAAACTAAAAATATTTGGTTTTGTTCAGTTGGCCTGAGGTGTTTCCATGGCAACACAAATCCCAAAATAAAGGAGATAAACTGTTACTCTGACCCTGAAGCTGACCCTGAAGCTGACCTTGGACCTCTGCATGAGGTTAGTCCCTGACATATAAAAGGTGCACTTTTTGTTGTTGCATTTTATAGGTCTCTATTTCTTTCATTTAATTCAAAAGTGCATCATTCTTTTGTTTTTAATAATCAGATGTTCCTTTAAGATGAAATGGGACCAAAGTTTAATTTTTAAAATGTGTGTTTAGACAAATTCATCTGCGCTGGACTCTCCAAGACTTCCTGAACATCATAATCGTAACTTTAGTACGTTTCTCTGAGTAATTTTGTTTTAGTATAAAAAATATATAATTTTCTTTTAGTACATTTCTACTTTTTGTATAGGTTTTTTGTAAAAGAAAATTGTGCATTTCTTTGAGTACGTCTTTTTAAAATGTTTTGTACGCCTTTTTCTTTAGTACGTTCTTTGAGTACATTTCTTTGACTACACTTCACACTACTGTAAATATATTTCAGGTTGCAAGTGACCAAAAATATCACGGCGACCTGACGCTTGCCCCTGATTGGTCGGACTCGTCAATGAATTGTTTGCATCCAACCAGTCGAGGCGTTCTTGTTTTTTTGTACAAAATAAAAAATAATCTGTCCGTCGAAAAAATAAAAGACAAAACAAGATGAAACTGAGTTACAGTTGGACCGTTGCGCCGATCTTCTCCATTTAGACGTGTGTGAATGTGTGTGTGTAGGTGTGTGTGTGTGTCTGTGTGTGTAGGTGTGTGTGTGCGATTTCCTGCCCGACAGGCTTCCTTCATGCTGCTTTGTATTGTAAAATTATACACGTGTCGTGTGTGTGTGTGTGTGTGTCTGCATACAATAATCCACATGTGGTAGTTTGTTGTTTGTGCACGCACACCTGTGTGTGTGTGTGTGTGTGTGTGTGTGTGTGTGTGTTACCTGGATGCATGTTTCTGCCTTTCGCCTCCATATCTTCTGCCCCCCGCTGCCGCTGCCGCTGCCGCTGCTGCTGCTGCTGCTGCCGCTGCCGCTGTTCTTCCTCTTCGTCCTCCTCTTCTTCGTCAATGAAGAGCTCTCCGTGGCCGCCTCCATCCACCGTGAATCCTTTGCCTTCGGTCGCTCTCCCTCGCTCCTCTTCCTCTCTTCTTGTCCCTTCTATCTTCCTCCTCTTTTTTCTCTCTCTTTACCTTGAGCGCTCCTGTCTCGGCACTTCACTTGGCGTCCGCTGCTCTCATTGAACTGTCGTCTTAGCTACCGAGAGAAGGAAGGTGGGGGGGAGAAGAGAGGAGCGTAAATGAAGGAGAAGAGTGAGAGAAAAAGGATGAGAAGAGAAGGGCGGGGGGGTGTTTGAGTCTTGAAAGCAGGAGGTCCAGATGCGTCTCACACGCAAACAAGTGTCCTACAAGACAACAATCACAACGACGCGTAAACAACAAACAAACAAAACATCGGAAACCTGATGCCAACTGGGGTAGGAACGAGCCCCCGCCTGTCAAACGAGAGAGGATGAGAGAGAGTGAGAGAGAGAGAGAGAGAGAGATAAAGCAGTAGAAAAGAACAGGCGATGTGAGAGAGCGTGCTCTATTCCATCGCCATGGCAACAGCGAATTCCAAAGTCTGTGGCGAAGCTGGCGAGTGTCTACGAGTGTGCGTGTGTTTGTGTGTGTGTGTGTGTGTGTGTGTGTGCGCGTGTGTGTGTGTGTGTGTGTGTGTGTGTGTGTTGGGGAGAGTAGGAAGATGGATGTAACAGCTTAGAGAATTTTCCTGAGATTTAAAAAAAAGCGTGTGAATTGCCATCGGTATGCTGAGTGGCGTGAATGTCACAACGGATGCAAGCACACACACACACACACACACATACACACACACACATGCACACACACACACACACACACACAGGTTTATGTTCGGGATGTGCACGTCTGCATTTAGTACACGAGGAATCAACGTTCCGCGGGAGGGATGACAGACTTGTGAGTCTGACACTTTGGAGACGCTCAGTGCAGAAGCTGACAGATCCGGAGCGGGTCGTGGTTACGATGCCTTGCTCAAAGGGCGGCTGACCTCCTACAGAGTCTTGCTGCAGGGAGAATCCCCGTCAGCACGGGGACCCCGGGGTCCAATATTGAAAGATTTATTTGTATTTCTTTTCTTGCCCTGAAACTGAAAAATAAATCCACACGGAAGGCGTCAAACTCAACCTAACCCTAACCCTAACAGCAGGGGGCCCCGTCAACCGCACATCTAGAGAGGCCCTTCTCTTTTGGAGATGGCGTTGGCCCTTCGTCCAAATGTCTCAATCCTGACAGATTTCGTGAATTCTGAATGTAGTCCAGAAAGACAGCGAGCTACACATCTCCATTAAATAGATGTCTGGGAGGCTGGATGTGTAAACAAAGTGTGTTCCAGCCGGGGTCATCCGACGCCCTTCAGAAGGTCAACATCGGTTTATTTTAGCCGTTACTTACTGGTCTCCCAGTCCGCCTTTTCATTGGAATTGCTTCGTAAGACGGTGACTAGCGATATCGTCCTGCTGGTGGTGGCTTGGGTCTTTCCGTTTAGAGAACTTGTTGGTCATCTGTTGCCCAACTTTGTCGGTACTGGAGGTCTCTGAAAGTCCAAAATTCCTGACCGGAGATGAGCGAAATCTTTGTAAACAGCTGTGTGAGTTAGGATCTATTTCTGAAGGTCTTGAGGACCATCAGAAACTTGGGAGTTGTTCCTGATCCGATGGGAGGTCCTGGGACTGGGATGTTGTATATGTAGATTGTAAATCCATCTAAGGCAAATTTGTCATTTCTGATAATGGGCGATACAAAATAAAGGGAATTTAATTGAAAAATATAGTTCAAAATCAATCTCGGAAGCTCTCCGCTATCCGCCCAACGACAACTCAGCTCAGGCTTCCTCTTTGATGCGCTCGTCTTCGTCTCTAGTTAAGCAACTTGAGATGAGGGCACGGATCAAAGTTTTGAAACAACGTTGACAACCGGAATCTTCCCCGTTTACGAGACCGTCTGCCTGCTCGAACCTGATCGGTTGATAGAACTGGGGACGACAAATTAAACCAGAACCTTCTTGATACCAAACATCTTTACCTGTTGCAGACAGACATCTGCACATGAGATCAGTTAGACATGGATCACAGTCCAACAGGCATGAGCCAAGCAGATACCCACATGAGGAGAAGCCCAGCCGCGCTTTACGAATCACACACACACACATTCGTCGTAACCTTGCACCTTGGATTTCGACCCTCTCGCTCGAATGTGATCCGCGCACGGCGCCCGCAGGTCGGGTTAGTCGGTTAAAGCATGCGGCGCACGCAACCGGATGCAGCCGTACTGCCTGGTATTTCTGGCAAACTGCATTTAACAGACATCGGAACACACACTCCATCCGTGTCCTGGCACACTGGATAGCATGCTAGTCCGGGTATCGGAACACACGCCGAAGAGCCACGGCAAGAGAACCCGATACCTCCAAGGACCTGATCCGTTAAGAATCTGGACCTCGACCATGTAAGGGATCCGCGGTAACTACAGACCTCCTTGTCACAGGTGTCAAACACAAGGCCCACTGGCCGATCCTGGCCCGCCACGTCATTTTATGTGGCCCCCTGACGCCTTGAAAGAAAATCTGATGACCTTTTCTTAAAGAAATTTAAGACAAATATCCTGGGCTTTTATTTTGAAGGTTTCAAATTAAATGGGTTTACGTTATAATATTTGAGAAATGTTCTTATGTACAATATAATAATAATAATAATAATAATAATAATAATAATAATAATAATAATAATAATAATAATAATAATAATATTCTAACAAGAACATTTCTCTAAAATTATAACATGAAAGCATTTAAGTTGAAACCTTCAACATTAAAGCTCCTGATATTTTAGTATAAACTACTGCTAAACATATTGCTAAATAACTCACTTTGCATTTGATTATTGTTTATTTGAATGCAGAAATATTGTACATAAAAAACATGATCTAATATTATAACGTAAATCCATTTAATTTTAAACCTTCAAAATAAAAGCACCTGATATTTTAGTACAAACTACTGCAGAACATATTGTTAAATAACTCACTTTGCATTTGATTATTGTTTATTTCAGTGCATACATATCCTAACATAAAAAACATTTCTCTAATATTATAACATAAAAGCATTTAAGTTGAAACCTTCAAAATAAAAGCACTTGATATTTTAGTATAAACTGCTGCTGAACATATTGTTAAATAACTCACTTTGCATTTTATTATTCTGTTATTTGAGTGTAGTAATACACATAAGAACATTTCTCTAATATCATAACATAAATCGATTTAATTTGAAACCTTCAAAATAAAAGCACAGGATATTTTTCTTGAATTTCTTTAAGAAAACGTCATCATATTTTCTTTCAAGCCGTTAGGTGGCCACATAAAATGACGTGGCGGGCCAGGATCGGCCTGCGGGCCTTATGTTTGACACCTGTGATATAGAGCGATGCTTTGAATTCCACCTTCATTCCCAACCACAAATTATGGCAAATAAAAGTTCCTATTAAATGTTGCTGTTGGAACATAAACATTTATATATTGCAGAATAACTTCTTATGAAGATGTAATTGCGGTTGCATTGTGTGTTCTAACGTTTGAATCAGTTTATCTACATGCATAGGACACATTAATTACAAGAAAGCCATATTGCATAAGTGAATCAATTAAAAATAATGCAATACAAAGTGTTGATTCCAGAGAATCTCGGCTTAAAATGTAGAAAATTGTCTTTCAGAAGATAATTGTCAGCACTGTGATGCAATCTGAGTTTTCTTGGATAACCCATCTAGTGGTCACTAGAGGAACTGCATGTGAATAGTTAGGTTGTGCACTCATCATTTGATTGGTGCTCGGACCCCTGGGATGGCCGCAATCAGACACAACAAACACAACGAACAACAGGAACTCAGACTTTATCATTTTGTGTTCAAGCCCCCAAAGATAAACCTGCTTTTTTTTCTCAGCTTGCCGCTCCTGCAGCACAACGTGGAACAAACACATGGGGGGGGGGAGAGTGTTGCCGGCGGCGATGCAAATGCAGAAAGCAGAGGATGAAAGTTCAAGGACGAATCAGCCATGTTCTGAATTATGAATTCAGCGTCACTTTGAGTCCTGCACTGAATACCGAGCAGAACATGGAATAAGAGGAGGAGGATTATTATCACGGGGACATAAGTGGTGAGCCATAAGCATAAATTAAGACTACAACATGGAGGGGACGACTAGAGGACGCAAAGGTGACTTTGTTCATGTGTGTATGTAATTATTTGTATTAAAGTGAAACAGAAACATATTATAAATATAAATAAATAAAAAATAAAATATATATATATATATATATATATATATATATATATATATATTTATACAACTCCAGCCGGATGGAACGGATGAGTTTTCTCTCGGTACTTTCAATACTGGGTGAGAGAAATCTAAATCCAGACTCCCGACAGGAGCGCCGCAAACATATACACACACATACACACATAGACACACATATACACATGTACACACATATACACATGTACACATATACACATAGACACACACATACACATTTACACACATAGACTGCATATATACACACATACACATAGACACACACATACACGCATAGACACATAGAAACACATTTACACACATAGACACGCATAGAAACACATACACATAGACACACATACACATGTACACACATAGACACAAATAGACACACACATACACACATAGACACATATTTACACACAGACAGACATACACGTATACACATCTACACACATATACACACAAATATACACATATACACATTTACACACATAGACACAAATATATACATATAAGCACACATTTACACACATAGACACACACACATATACACATTTACACACATAGACACAAATATACACACATATACACAAAATCACACATTTACACACAGACACATACACACGTTTACACAAATAGAAACACATAGACACATATATACACACATATACACACGTACACACACATATACACACATATGACACATGTACACACATACAGTATACACACAAACACACACACACACCTAAAGACAGAAAAGGCATGTTGGTGATCTCTAGAGGAACTCACTGTATCTCAAAGCGTCATGTACGAGGAACATCGATGATGAGCTTAAAGTGACCATATTTATAAAATGTGATGTTTTTTCTACATTCTCACAAAGATGTCCTGATATCACATAAAATGATCATATTTAAACACTTTCTTACCTTGCAACACGTCTTCAAACATGCAGATCTTTCTCAATTTGATTTTTAGTTTTTGTGATTTGCAGCTATAAAGCAGCTAAAAAAAATTAATTAACTTTTTAAAATACACGCAAAGGCTCGGCGCTCGTTCCCAGATGATTTCCTTTGAGAACGATGTGTGGGTGACGTTCACGCGCTCCTCTCCTCTCGCCGTCGCCGCGTTAGAGTGTGAAATAAAGCGGCGGGATGGTGGCGATGTGTTTATACACGGAATAAAACCAAATTGTCATCAGTCACAAGGCTTACCTTTGCAATAGCAACTTCTGCAGCTGCGGATGCAGGTGGCAGCGAGGGAGAGAGAGAGAGGGAGAGAGGGAGGGAAAGAGAGAGAGATCTGGAGTGACTGGGAGGTGGAGGAGGGAGGAGGGAGGAGGGAGGAGGGAGGATGCCTGTGTGTTTATGTAATCACAGAAACTGAACAACTTGCAGGAGTTTCCTCTGAAATGATTTTGAATGCCAGCACAGGTTGTTGTTCCAGTGTGACTTCCGGTTTCTCTGTGTCAGTGAAGATGAGCTGCAGACTGACGACTTGACCGACGCAACCGATGCGTTGGTTCTGATGTGAGAGACACAATTATTCTAAAGTCTGCAATCTAAACATGTAACACAGGGTAACAGTGTGTGGGTGGGGCTAAGGCCGTAGACTGAAAAGTAAGGAGTGATTAAGTCATTAGTTTGTGCACTGCCGTTTTGAAGATTGTGTTTGACATTTTGCCTGTCGCCATCTTGGTGTCTGGCCATAGCCATCTTGGTTTTAAACTGTCGCCATCTTGGTTTCTGGCTGTCGCCATCTTGGTGTCTGGCCGTCGCCATCTTGGTTCTAAGCTGTCGCCATCTTGGTCTTAGGCTGTCGCCATCTTGGAGTGTGTCTACTACCGCGCACTTGCGCACTTCGAGCACTGACTTTGAGTGCTTAGGGCGCGACACCGAAAAAACCGGCAGAATTCAGTGCACTGAAAGTACCCGGATGGCGCACTGCAAACGGGAAGAAAATGTAGTGTAGAACGATGGACACTACTCGCCCCAAACGGGGGCCATCTTGGCTACGTAGCGGAAGAGGAGGAGCCATTTCGCCAGCTTTTCATTTTATTTCCAAAACAATGGCGGACGAGTTTGCGACGGTAGCCAACTCGGCAGAAGAAGCTGCAGACCGTAAATGTAAGTATCAGCGGTAATTAAACATTGTACTGATATTAAAATGTACTACCAACATGCCATTCTCAGATTAAAGCCAGCGACATGAGTATTTGGTGCACTTTTATTGGACACTTTTCGCTTGGCGAGCGGGGGCAGGCGGCGGGCTCCAGGAGCTCGCTCCAACGGCCAGTCCGACCACAGATAGCCGTCAGTCATCGGACAGTGTTAAACAACGGCTGTTCTGTTAAACAATCGAAATAGCAATTTTAATAATGGATTAACAATGGATATTCTTAGTTTAATAACGGGTTAAAATGACACCGGGAACGTTTGCCCACACGCTTCCCGATAATGAATACCGCTTTGATAGCTTTCTAAGATGTCCTTCTAGAAATAATTGTAGCTTTAATGTCGTGGTATTTCACATGTCTAGGGACAGACGAGGGCCTTAATTAATAAATAAATGCTTATTCATGTTTTAGTTTTAAACTGCATACATTTAAAAAGTAAAGGGTACAAGGTTTCTGTGGGTAGTCTCTTGTGGAATTTTAGAAGCACATTGACAAAACAATTTGGATAACAAGTGAGATGGTGATGGTGAAATATTACAAACTCTTATTGTTTGCCAATTATAGGGGAATTCTGGTGTTCAGAACCCCCTATACATATTTCATTTATTAAGTTCAATGTAATCGTGGTCTGGGACATAGCACTGAATGGCTATCCTATTTCTGTTTTCTGCCCCAGAGACGTTTCCTGCTAGTGCAGGTTCTGGCTGGTCCTCTCCTGACATCTGCGTCTGGCTCCAGCAGGTCACCGTTGTGAAGCACAGTGCAGCAGACGATGACCTCTGGCACAAACCTCACATCCACCTCCAGGGCCTTAAGAAGATGGACCGCCATCGCGTCTTCAGTATCCTGAAGGACCTCTCCACAACACACCTCGCCTTTGACAGGCAGCACCAGCCGGTGAACGGTGGCATGTCGAAGGGGCAATTATTTCTAGAAGGACAAGCTTAGATAGCTATCGTAATGGTATTAATGATCGGGAAGCGTGTGGGCAAACATTTGCGGTGTCATGTTAACCAGTTATTAAACTGAGCATATTCCATTGTTAATCCATTATTAAAATAGCTATTTCTATTGTTTAACAGAACAGCCGTTGTTTAACACAGTCCGACGACTGACAGCTATCTGTCGTCGGACTGGCCGTTGGAGCGAGCGCCTGGAGCCCGCCGCCTGCCCCCAGCGCCACCTCCTATCGGGTGATGGCCAGGGCGGCCATCACCCGATAGGAGGTGGCGCTGGCAAGCCAAAAAATAAAAACTAGACGGAAGATCTTGGGGCCCCAACCGTGGTCACAGTCAGTGCCCAGCACAGCCATGAGCCTGAAGTCCACCCTCATGTCACTGTGGCCATCAACATACAACGCCAGCAGTGGCATTGCAACATTGACACGGCAGCGCCGCCTGGGACTGGGTGGCTGCTGAAGAGTGTGTGGGGAGTGGAAGGGAAGATTATATGAATATGCAAGTCATATTATCAGTAAAATGTTGTCATTGAGGATTTGGAGTCTTTTATTGTGTTTTCTGATTTATATTAGAATTTATGCATGTTTGTAACAATAATTAATATGCCTGTGTGTTCAATTGCTAATTGATTCCTGTATCAGGGTAAACTTAACTACAACAGAGATATGTATAAAAGTACAGTCAGTCAAAGTAGGCCTATTAGTGTGTGGATTCAAGCACATGATGCCTATCATTTCACTGGATAATTCTTAAAACTAATTGGAATCTAGGGACAAACATGTACAGATGTCATGTTTTATTTCCATATGGATTGCAAAGAAGAAGGCTACTTCTGACAAAGATAATTGAGGATTTAGCATACCTAGCTAGAATAATTTGATTGCAACTACTACATGAAGCTATGCTGTGAAGGTAAGGCAAAATCACAATTAAATGTAAATACAATCTCGACTTCCGCCAGAAGGCGGAGGCTCCTGAAGCGAATGCATACGTCACTCCCGGGTTTTATTTTCGCGGGTGCCGTGAACAGATTTGTGTCACTTCCGCTATGTGGCTAACGTAAGTGTTCCATTTGATATCAGCACTTCTCAGCGACGCAGTGCACTGCAGATGTCAGTGCACTGTATTTCAGTGTACTGTATTGTAGTGTACTTCGTAAAGTGCGCGGTAGTAGACACACCCTTGGTGTCTGGCAGTCGCCATCTTGGTTCTAGGCTGTCGCCATCTTGGTTTCTGCCTGTCGCCATCTTGGTGTCTGGCTGTTGCCATGTTGGTTTCTGGCTGTCGCCATCTTGTTTTTTTGCAACCAGAAGTAACACGTGAGAGTGGAACCAACATAAGATACATGTGTTGGTAACAGTTAACTTTAAAGGTGCGTTCACACCGGACGCGACAAAATTCTGTCGCGCGACAGGTTTACATGTTAAGTCAATGCAAAGCTGCGACAAAGCTGTGACGCTGTTTTTTTTCCTGCGAGCAGCGCATCAGGCGCCACAGAGCAGCACGAACAGAGCGGATGTCGCGGGGCGAACTGAGCGAACAGAGCGATCTGTCGCAGCTTCTTGTCGCTCGAGTTGAAATTTCTGAACTCGAGCGACAGAAACGCGTGAGTCATATTTGCGTCAGCCAATCAGCGTTGAGAAGCTCCGCTCGTCATCGTTCTGCCGGACGGTTTAGAAAGTGGAGAAAAAGATTCTTGTCGAGGTTCGTGGGCAAAACAAACTTTATGACACGACTCTTTACTTACCGAAACCGTAGCGATAAAGATGAAGCGTGGAAGGAGGTCGGAGAAGCCGTGGGACTACCCGATACGTTTAGAACGTGTGCATTTGCTTTTATTCTCGCTGTGTGTTGTACTTTACTATGAACCAAGCGCCCGGCATACGTGTTTCATGGCAGCGGAGATCTGCTGCCGGAGGAGGAAAAGTCTAGAGACACGAATCATAGAGAGAAGAGAGAGAGAGCAGCGAGTAGCGCAGTGAGAGAGCAGCTCGGTCCACTAACAAGTGGAAGCTCTCTGCGGTCCTGTCGTTCCTCGACCCGTGTTTACTCCGCGGGAGACGAGCGGGGACATGGGGCGGAGGGGCGGAGGGCCGTGGAAGTCAGGACCGCAGAATCCAGAGAGAAGGAGATAGAGGGGCAGCAGCAGGGCGACTCACAAGTGAAGACACGACATCTCAGTCTGGTTAAGGAAAAGATTCATATGGCTGAAGAAGCGGGCGCGATAAGCCACGCCCCCGCTGCGTCTCGTCTTGTGGCGTCCGGTGTGAACACCCTTTTTTTGTCGCGCGACAGAATCCTGCGGCAGCCGCGACAAGAAATATTTTGTCGCGTCCGGTGTGAACGTACCTTAAGGGTGAGATTTGTACGACGACAACACGCAACAACACCAATCTACACATCCCCTGCTTTATGGTCTGTTTTGGGACCATGATTTACTAAATGACCATCATGGCAAGAAATTCACTCACCGGTCAGACGCTATAAGCCTTTGTGCGTGTCGGCTAACATTTGTTTCATCTTTAGTGTTTTTCAAACGTTATTTTGGGGGTAAAAGGTTCATACTCGACTGAGTTGATTCAAGTGACTAAATATGAGCATTACCCGTTTCTGTCACATTGGACTTGAACGGCCGTCTCCTCTTTGAAATGCACTGTGGACTTCCTTTGATAATTAGTTTTTTAGGTTTTTCAATAACAAAAAAAATGTAGTCCACATATCATTTTGAAGTCTTTACGTCTTAAAGTCTCTTTAAGTCTAAAAAAGATAGTTGGAACAATATTTCCGAATGCCGAAGCCTGTGATCTACTTCTCATACGTCGGCCAATTACATGCTCACTCAAAGAAATAAACAATGACATCGATCCTTTTAAATTCCAGAGTCAACGCACATCAACCGTTATTAATAAACTATTGTCTTTTCTTTATTCGTCAGGTCTCACCAGATTGTGAGGTCATGTGACCCTGGCGTTAGTGAACATTAGCATATATATATATATATATATATATATATATATATATATATATATATATATATATATATATATATATATCCGTTAACACACACTTTTGTTTACCCTATTTTTTGGAATAATAAAGAGAATCTGACAAACACGTCACCACGGTGATTTTCTGAACGCCGTCAGTTGAACTGCTGTGGAACTCTGCCATTAGAGGTTGCTATAGCAACAGCATGTTCAAATGAAACCAACTGCTGGAGGCAGAATAAAAAGATCAAAGCGGTGGTGGTGGTGCCAAATTGTATCCATCACTCGAGTCATGTAATTATGGATGCGTGAAGTCGGTGAGCAGGTTTTGGGGGGAAAGCGGCCGATTCAAAGACCTTTTATGTTTCTTTTTATTCCAAACATCGCTCTTAAAGTCCCCTGTTGCATATGTGCCACAAGTATTTTAGATATTATTTAAAGTAATGAAACATTTTTATTTGGATTAATTAGTCTCAGCAGAAACTTAGATGTAATGAAACATCACAAATATTTCTTTTTATGCCTTTCGCCTCTCTCTGTTGGTGTTTGTGTGTGCGTGTGTGTGTGTGTGAATGTGTGTGTGTGTGTGTGTGTGTGTGTGTGTGTGTATATGTGTGCAGTTGTACACGAGGGGAGGCAGAGTAATAAAGAAGGACGGAGAGGAAATCAATGCCCAGGCCTTAACTCCCAGTGACATTGACACTCCAGTCCCACAGCAGGCAAAAATATATATCATTCTGAAACCATGACCCAACACACGCCTAAGACGTCATGTAGTTACGTTTGACTATAACGTATTTCTCTCCAGATTACGTTTGTATTTGACGTTACAAATACGTCTCTAATCAACGTATCTTTGCCGTTTGCTGTCTCGCTTTTCTACAATGCTGTAGTAATTGGAAAAAAGCGTCCTCTAGTCTTATTTTTTATTTCATAAGTTGTGTGGCCTGTGTTTTATGACAGCAATAGGCGTGTTTACTTCTATTACAACAAAAAAGCAGGTATCTGGAAAAATTGGGGTAATCATTTGGGAATCTTTATTAAAAAATCATTTTTAAATAAATAATGGAGCTATGAACTTGTTTTTCGGACCATCCGTTCCTGGGACATGTGCGCTTTGTCCAGGGAAGGCAGTCTAACTGCAATGGTAATATCTACCCGAAGAAATGTTAACCATTATCACTAATGTCTGGTGAAAAGCAACCGAAGACCAGGGATTTGTTTTGGGAGACACGCCTACCTTGGATTATGTCACGGAGCAATACATTTTATGAATTCATGAAAGCACAGTGTTAACATTTTCCTGTGCTCTTGAGAGTTCACATTATTTTATTGACGAGTCAATTTATGAAACATCTGCTCGGTGACGTTAACTGAGTGTCTCCCTGAACCACTCCCTGGTTTTCAGTTTAACAGACACTTCTTCGGGTGATTTAGAATTATTATTTTTTACCAATGCAAAAGACTGTGCCCATAGCTGTATTTGGGATTTCTAAAAGATACCGAGTGCAGAAACCCACCCTCTGCTTTGGCCACACCCTTCCTTATTCTTGCATTGAGCTTTTGGTGGCATTCCAACAAAACCCCATCAGACCACTACTTGATAAATTTGAGTTTATACTACCGGAGTGTACACCATTAGTCAACAGATTCAAGACCAGCTGTCCAGACAGTGCTGTAGCTACATTTAAAGAGATTTCTGCATGTGATGCAATGACACGTCTCGATGTGATGGAGGACCGCTGTGCTAACTTCAGGCGGTACCAGAAAGATGATCTAGTCGATTGTGCTACAGACTAAGTGGCAGTAGACTATAGCCCTCTGAAGAACCCTAAATTACCATTAACGCGAGGCATACACGTAGCAAAATATATAGGTGAACAGCAAGTTATCATAAAGTTTCACAAAGAACCGAAAAAAAAGCTCATGTCAGAGAGTGCAGTTTGAAGTATTTTATTAAATTTCACGAAAGGTTGCCAGGGCCGACTGCTTTCAGAATGTAGTCAGGAACCTGAGAACAGAAATATCACTTAGACAATTTGCAATAATAAAAGTAAACTTTAGATTGTAATGTTCACCCTAATCTAATATGTAGCATTGAATACATTTGACAATATTTAAAGTCACTTACAGCAAGGATCCTTAAGGTCCAAAGAGTCAGTTTTACACAGGAACTAGTGACTGCTGCCACCTGGGACTGTATGGGGATCGTATTCCTCTTGTTCTTGGAGGAACAGTCATTTGTACATTTAAGTTGGTAGGCTGGATATTACGACCAGAAACCCGAGACAAGAACTCCAAAATTGCATTCATTTGAGTCGCCACTTGGTGGGCCTTGGGCTGGTAGACTGATGGCTGGGACTCAGAAGGGGTGTTAGGATCAACTTCAAAAACAACACCCCTGCTTAAAGAAACACTAGATGCTAATCTTGTTCCATTCTTGGGTGAGACAAAATCCCACATGCCAGCTTTGGTCTGGATGACACCTTCTGCATCGGGGTTGGTTTGACCAGACAGCTGAGAGTTTTGCATGGGTTTGGGAATTTGCTGCTGGGGCTGGTAGACGGACAGGGAAGGGTATCCGGGCTGCTGGGGTTTGGGCTGGTAGACAGATGGGGACTGGTAGCCGGCCTGCTGCGGTTTGGGCTGGTGGGGCTGGTAGCCATGCTGCTGGGGTTTGAGCTGGTAGCTGGCCTGCTGGGACTCAATTCTTTTTACATTCTTGGGCGAGACAAAATCCCACATGCCAGCTTTGGTCTGGATCACTCCTTCTGCATCGGGGTTGGTTTGACCAGACTGCTGAGACTTTTGCTTGGGTTTGGGAATTTGCTGCTGGGGCTTGGGCTGGTAGACGGACAGGGACGGGTATCCGGGCTGCTGGGGTTTGGGCTGCTGGGGCTTGGGCTGGTAGCTGGGTTGCTGGGGTCTGGGCTGGTAGCCGGCCTGCTGGGACTCAATTCTTTTTACATTCTTGGGCGAGACAAAATCCCACATGCCAGCTTTGGTCTGGATGACACCTTCTGTATTGGGGTTGGTTTGACCAGACAGCTGAGAGTTTTGCATGGGTTTGGGAATTTGCTGCTGGGGCTGGTAGACGGACAGGGAAGGGTATCCGGGCTGCTGGGGTTTGGGCTGGTAGACAGATGGGGACTGGTAGCCGGCCTGCTGCGGTTTGGGCTGGTGGGGCTGGTAGCCATGCTGCTGGGGTTTGAGCTGGTAGCTGGCCTGCTGGGACTCAATTCTTTTTACATTCTTGGGCGAGACAAAATCCCACATGCCAGCTTTGGTCTGGATCACTCCTTCTGCATCGGGGTTGGTTTGACCAGACTGCTGAGACTTTTGCTTGGGTTTGGGAATTTGCTGCTGGGGCTTGGGCTGGTAGACGGACAGGGACGGGTATCCGGGCTGCTGGGGTTTGGGCTGCTGGGGCTTGGGCTGGTAGCTGGGTTGCTGGGGTCTGGGCTGGTAGCCGGCCTGCTGGGACTCAATTCTTTTTACATTCTTGGGCGAGACAAAATCCCACATGCCAGCTTTGGTCTGGATCACACCTTCTGCATCGGGGTTGGTTTGACCTGACTGCTGAGAGTTTTGCGTGGGTTTAGGAATTTGCGGTTTGGGCTGCTGGTAGACAGATGGGGAATGGTAGCCATGCTGCTGGGGCTTGGGCTGGTAGACGGACAGGGACGGGTAGCCGGGCTGCTGGGGTTTGGGCTGGTAGACAGATGGGGACTGGTAGCCGGCCTGCTGCGGTTTGGGCTGCTGGGGCTGGTAGCCATGCTGCTGGGGCTTGGGCTGGTAGCTGGGTTGTTGAGGTCTGGGCTGGTAGCCAGGCTGCTGGGGTTTGGGCTGGTAGCCGGCCTGCTGGGACTCGATTCTTTTTACATTCTTGGGCGAGACAAAATCCCACATGCCAGCTTTGGTCTGGATGACACCTTCTGCATCGGGGTTGGTTTGACCTGACTGCTGAGAGTTTTGCGTGGGTTTAGGAATTTGCGGCTTGGGCTGCTGGGGCTGGTAGACAGATGGGGAATGGTAGCCATGCTGCTGGGGCTGGTAGACAGGCTGCTGGGGTTTGGGCTGGTAGCTAAGGTGCTGTGACGCAATTCTCTTTACATTCTTGGGAGAGACAAAATCCCACATGCCAGCTTTGGTCTGGATCACTCCTTTTGCATTGGGGTTGGTTTGACGAGGTTGCTCAGAGTTTTGAGTGGGTTTGCGAACATTCAGTGAGCCAGAACCGTAACTAGAAACACTTCCCTCTGGACTGTATCCAACTACTTGCCCACCTGCACTGTGACTGGTTCTAGAACTACCGAGAAACCCTCCATTCTGTCCAGAGCTCTCAAAAGCAGATGGAAAAGCTAGTTTGACGTTCGTGTAACCACTGGAGCCTCCACGTCTGTCACCAATAGCTAGAAAAAGAAAATTCAAAAGATCAGTTCTGTAAACAAGTTGAAGCTGCAGCTAGTGTAGAATTACTGCTTACCATTTGCATGCTGCACCAAAGTCAACAGTGAGAGCACAAGCACACTGAAAACAGAAAAACAACAAAGTGAACAAAACGCAATAGAAAAGTAAAGAATGTACTAGAAACAAGAAGAGTAACTGTACCTTAGAGAAAACCCCAAACACATGTTTAGTTCTCAGGCTGAGACAAAACAGTTTGTAAAACGTGCCGCTGCTAACAGTGAGAACAACAGAATGAGAAACTAGGGTTTCAGTTTCATGACTGTTGAACAGAGAGTGGCCCTTTTCAAGTGTTGGTGACGACCAATCACGTCTCACGCTGATGAAGTAATTGGATGCAGGTTGGGATGTCCACTCTAACAACCTGGGCAGGTGTTTCAAATGTAGCTCATTTGTTCAGTTAACTTGTTGCGATACATAACGTCCTCATATAGACAGTATGAAGTACTTTTGGTTTTATTTGTTTAGGATTTCACATTCTCTGACATGGACACAAATAAATATGCTAACAGTTTATAACCTAGGTTTTCTTTTTAGAGCTTGTTGAAAATAGTTACATATAAAAATTCATATTTTTTACACTTTTCAATCTGGGAGCACAAATTGCTTTCCATTGACAGATGAATAAATTAAAAAACAATTTTTGAAAAAAGCAATTTCACAACTGATTTTCTATTTTTATGAATCTCCTTTAGGACATGTCATTGATGTGATGACACTTATTTGGAAAAGAAAAACAGCGGACAAGGATTTAAACTAATAATTTCCGTTACTAGTTTCACAATTTCATTCAACCAGTGTTCCATACTTAAGCAATAAGGGACGAGAGGCTGTACTTTGACGTCAATAAAGTACGTGTTCAAGGGTTGCCGGCCCTCCGCTGCGCGTCGGGCCTAACAACACCCTTGAACACGTACTTTATTGACGTCAAAGTACTGCCTCGAGTCCCTTATTGCTTTTATAATACGGTCACCAGCGACATTATAAATAGTAAGTAAATAGTAAGCTGCCTTTCAGCACAAAATAGTTGTTGCCAACCAAAGTTATGCATCGCATTTCAGTAGCCGAGAGAAAATAGTCCCCTCCGTGTAAAAGTAGCCCCGTCCGCGTGGCTAACGGACAAACAGCATTGTTTACATTCGTTAGCCTAGCTAAAGGAGGGGAGATAGTTAGCTAGTTCTCACAACATCTCATTAATTCAAATTGCTCATTTGATGAAAGCTGCCTTTAAAATAACAACAATGACAATGGGACACTTTCAATAAAATAATATTTATTAAATGTTTCGTAGGCACTGGGTCTATGTTAGCTACACATGCTGTTTACTAAACTAGTTACGAGCGACTTGGGACTCGATAGACTTACTTATCAGGGCTCTCAAGTCTCACGCATTGAGCGTTTCGGTCTTAACTCATATTTCTCACACTTAAAAAAACTCTGGTCTATTTAATGTTTTAATGTGCCGCAGCGCCAACATGAGCCGCGCTCTGTGTGGAGGGATCCAGCTCAGACCCACGTCTCAACGCTCGCCGTTGGTCACTTTCCCGTAGCTGGTCATGTGATGTCACGCTTGCCTGTCTTCAAAACTTGAGAGCCCTGGTTTAACTTATGTTGATTTGTATATCTCCATTAATCATCCGTGGAAAACGTTTCTCATGTCCTCTTCGTCTCTGATGACATCGACCACTCTTCTCTCTTTGCGGGTGGCTCCGTGTTGAAGTGCCGTCTCCAGCTGGATTTCACTCCAACGCCGTCTTTAATGAGATGTGGTGCCCAGTAGCTTTGCAGGGAGCCGCAGGATTTATTTGAAATGACAACTAACGGTCGCGCAAAAGCTAAACATTAGTTTTAGTGCGCATTGATATGAAACGTGCCCCTGTAAACAGGCCGTACTGTACATTATGGGCTGAATATACCACACCCCGTGACTCACTCTCAACCAATCAGAATGCTTGATTTCATCTACCCGTATTATAAATTACCACAGAGCATCATGTCATGAAATCATTGGAAAACAAATACATTTTTGGAATCTTCATTTTAATGATGGGGCATTAGTCCACATATAACACTAATGTCAAGCTCATGGAGGCAAATATAAGTTGATATATACTGTGCTTTTATTTAAGAGCATAACATATGCGAAGATGTTGGCTTCCAAAGTGAAAGCCATTTGAAGATCCACTTTCATAAATTGAATAAACTTCTGCAAGACAAAAAGGTGATTGAGGGGTAAGATGACAATAGGTAAAGATGTACACAATTAATGACAAATATTGGAAACCCTATACATAGTCATATATGCATCTGTAGTGATAGATGTAAACTTTCACCATCAGTTCCTTTACAAATGTATCAACCTCATTTATCCCTCCGCTAAGGTGGATAGTATTAACCTACACAATTATTAAGTGTGAGGATCAACAGATCTATAATTTTCCTAGCCAGGCATCAGGAATTTGAGCACTTATTTTCCTAAGTAAAATAGACACAAGTAGGGATGGGAATCGAGAACCAGTTGTTTTAGAACCGGTTCCCAAAGGACCGATTGTTTGGAATCGTCAGCCAAATTCCTTAACGGTTCCGCTAATGATCCTTTGTGGCGTTGCGCTTGCGCAAACTTTTTTGGTTTCTTTTTCAGACTGCAGCAAACATGGCAACTAGCAGAAGCGTTCTAAAGTTTGGCTCTATTTCACACAACACAATGACAACTACACCACTTGTAACGTGTGTAAAAAGTATATCTATATGAAT
The DNA here is from genome assembly GCA_036178185.1 of Liparis tanakae. Classification (NCBI taxonomy): domain Eukaryota; kingdom Metazoa; phylum Chordata; class Actinopteri; order Perciformes; family Liparidae; genus Liparis; species Liparis tanakae. The sequence goes on from CM070106.1 coordinate 15,411,797, forward strand.
AAGCATTTGAACGCACAGCATGGAATTAAATGACAGGATGTCATGTGTTCGATGCAGCAGCAGCTCGGCTAACGTCGGCGCTTCATCTCTTTCTGTCCAAGGTAAACTCTTCAAAGTGATCACAACCACTCACTGTGTGAAGCAAGTTGCCTTTATTGTGTGTAGTCGATCAAGTTATCTTCTGTCCCTTCGTTTGAAGCATACATTTTAGCTCCGGCATTGGAGCTAAAAAGCTCCAGCATTGTCTCCCATTATTGATCACTTCACATTTGGATTGAAAGTCCAGTTTTGGGAAATGTTTGATCGTAACGGTGTTAATTATCGGAGGGCGTGTGTTATCAGCAAACGTTTGCGTTATCGTGTTAACCCATTATTAAACTGAGCATATCAATTTTTAATCCATTATTAAACTTAGCATATAGCTACGCTAGTTTAGCTATAGAATCTTCCATTTTCAGCCCCCTACATTAAGGCAGAGGTAGTGTTTGCCTCCCCAATCAATGTGGCTTTATTTTAGGGTGACCAGACATCCTCTTTTCCCCAGACATGTCCTGTTTTTGAGACCTAAAACATCTGTCTGGTAGGGATTCCAAAAACGTCCGGGATTTTGCTTCGTCGGATATTTGTGTTTCTCTGGGTGTTCACAAACTAGTATTTACCCCTTACAAGCTTTGGAAATGGTACGGTCAACGTACTGGCGCAAACTCTGAAGGTATAGAGAACAGTCATTGGTCAACCGATCTCAAGATTGCCAGATACACAATGATTATCCTCCAAATAATACAACCATTTTGAGCCTTTGGTACGATACTTCACCATTTCCAATCTGGCAACACCGAGCACCTTGCCGCCTCCACTGGTTGCATTGTTGTTTGTGCGGCATGCTATACACTACTACCAGCGCCGCTGCTCCCACAACGCGCACTACGCACTGTGCGTCCTGAGGGGCTCCACAGAATAGGCAACTAAAAAAATCCTCATAGTCATAAATATAATGCTGATATTATTTCAGTCTAGAAATATTAGCCACCTTTTAGGCATGTGTTACGTGTCAGTGTTGTGTGTTCTCCCCTCCCCTTGGTTTTCCCTCAGGTAGCGTCAATTACCCCCTCCGCAGGCCAATCTTGCTGCACCTGGGTGCAGAAGGAGAGCTGACCAATCAGTTGAGAGGGCCCTGGTTAAAAGGCTGAAAACAGAAAAGTTTCAGGGGGGTGTGGTGATTTTGCATTGTGTTGAATGTGGACACTGCCACTGTGGAGGTTTATGGTGAGAGGTTGTGGACAGTAGGTAAGTTTCGGGTACCCTGTACATTGGTGCACTCAAGTAGGTACGTTGTGTTAGAAACACTAGGTTATTGGTTGTTGCTGCCTCTGTATTGTTTTGACTCAAACTTTGTAGAGAAGCTAGTGGAGCCATTTCATTTGTTGCTTTTCAGAGAGGTAGATAGCCAGGCCTAGTTTTGTTATCTTGAGTAAATTTGTTTGGCACAACCGCAACTGTCCCGATCTCTCCCATATCAGTTGAACCTGTCTGTGTTGTAAATAATTATTTGACCACGTTACTCCTGTTGATCTTTATCACTTATTCTTTGACTGTCCTGTGTTTGTCTCCCTGCTTATTCCCTAGACTGAAAAGGAGATGTAACAGCATGTATATCACAAAACAGGCAGAACAAGAGAGATGTTTAATCACTTAGCCCCCAGAATACATTTTATTTAAGTTCAAGTTTTATTAAGTTCAAGAGGAATATGTATACATATTTTTGGTTATTTAAACAAAAGAACATGTATGTATACAGTGTGTGCAGCATTATAGGAAATAAAAATAATGTAAATAAACCCATTTGGGCTCTTTTTTCCACCCCTTGCCCAATAAGAGGCGAAGTGATAAGGCATCGGAATCAATTCTCATCCCTAGAACTCCCAAATAACCCTTCAGGGGAAAAAAAAAAAAAAAGAAACCTTCAGGAGAGCAACAGGATCCCTCTCCAGGATGGACAGATGCAATAGCTGTAATGTGTACAGATTTAGAGTTAAAATACATTCAATGAATTTGACAGAGTTTATCAATAGCTCATATTTAGGCATATTCCACAATGGAGACTATTAACACATCACTTCACAAAGACTGAGAAAATAAAACCTCATTCATGGCAGGGAGTGTAGTTCCAAGTATTTTATTGAATTTCACAAGGAGGTTGATGTCAGGACTGACTGCTTTCAGAATATGGTCAGGAACCTGAGAACAGAAACAACATTAACACAATTTAAACTTAAAATACATTTGGATTGTAATGTTCTTCACCCCAAATCATTTTGTAGCATATGTTTGAGAACATTTAAATGCAATACTTACAGCTAAGATTGTAAGTTCAATGGTTGTCATCTTACACAGGAACCAGTGAATTCTGCCACCTGGGACGGTGTGGAGATATTGGAATTCCTTTGGAACTTGGAGAAACTGTCATTTGAGCATTTCGGTTGGCAGGCGCCACATAATAAAGACCAGAAACACTTCCATCAGGAGAAAATATTTCCCAGAAGCCATCTTGGCTTTGAAATCCGACTAACTGGGGCTGGTAGCTGGGCTGGTGCATGGAGACGGACGGCTGGTAGCCAGGCTGCTGGGGCTTTAAATACGGACTAGAAATGCCAACGGAAGAAAACGCCTGCTGGGTCGGTGACAGGTACCTGGACTTCAGTCGCTTTAGTTTGAAGGATCTCTTGGTGGGGCAAGTAACTGGGTTTCTGTGGCTTGGGTGGAGAAAAGGACCTGGGTGGCACATGACCAGAAGCACCATCATCATCAGAAAAAGGTCCCACATGCCAGCTTTGGTCTGAAACACCCCATGCTGGGGCTTGTGGGGGTAGCTGGGTTTCTGGGGCTTGAGTGGGGATCAGGGTTTTGCATTTTGAGTAGAAACTGCGCCATTGGGGGAAAAGATTTCCCATTTTCCAGCTTTGGTTTGAGGCACACCCTGGTGGAGCTTTGGCAGGTAGCCTGGAAGGGGCTTTAGCTGATATATGGACGGCTGGTAGCTGGGCTGCTTGGGCTTTGGACTAAGCTGGTAGACGTACTGCTGGTAGCCAGGCTGCTGGGGCCTGTAGATGACCTGCGGGAGTTGGGGTGGGGACCCGGGTTGCCCATTAGCTTTGGTTTGAAATATCCCTTGCTCTGGCAGAAAGCTGGAATTGTTGGGCAGAGATCCAAATTGAATAGATGAACGAGAACCGCCGCCATTGGGGGAGAAAATTTCCCACATACTAGCTTTGGTTTGAAACATCCCTTTTTGGGGCGGGGACAGGGACCTGGGTTGAAAATTTGGATGAGAACTGCCACCATCATCGGAAAAAATTTCCCACATGCCAGCTTTGGTTTGAAACACCCCCTGATGGGGCAGGGACAGGAAGCTGGGTTTCTTGGGCAAGGTTGCAGGTTGAATATTAGGACCAGAGACTCCAGAGGGCAACAATATATCCCACATACCAGCTTTGGTTTGAAACACTCCCTTCTGGGGCTTTTCAGGGTAGGTGGGTTTCTGGGGCTTGAGTGGGGATGGGGAGCCGGAATGTGCCTTATGACCAGAAACTGCGCCATCTGGGCTAAATATATCCCACATGCCAGCTTTGGTCTGAAACACCCCCTGCTGGGGCAGATATTGAGACAAGAACGCGTAGCTTGGCAGGGGCTTACGCTGGAAGATGGAAGGCTGATAGCTGGGCTGCTTGGGCTTTGGTTGTAACTGGTAGTGGAAGGGCAGGAGATTGTAGACAATCTGTGTGGTCTGAGGTGGGGGCAGGGAAATGGGTTGCACATCAGGACCAGAAACTCCACCAAGAGGAGAGAAAATGTCCCACATGCCAGCTTTGGTTTGAAGCACACTCTGCTGGGACTTGGGCGGGAAGCCGAGTTTCTGGTTCTTAGGTGGAAAGCCAGGTTGCGGGAGACTGGACTGCTGGGTTTTAGACAGTGACCCAAGCTTGAAAATAACATCCGAAACTCCATCAATTGGAGAAAGAATGTCCGAGTTGCCAGCTTTGGTTTGAAGAACGCCCTGCTGTGGCTCTGGCAGGAAGATGGGTTTCTTGGGTAGGGATCCAGGTTGAATATCCAGAGCAAAAACACTTTCAGTGTGAGAAAATATGTCCCACATACCAGCTTTAGTTTGAACCACCTTCTGCTGGGATTTGGGAGGGTCACTTGGTTTCAGGGCTTTGGATGGAGACAGTGAACCAGTTTGTGCATTAGGACCAGAAACTACCCCTTTGGGAGGAAAAATATCCCACATTCCAGCTTTGGTTTGAAACACCCCCTGCTGGTGCTTGGGCAGATGGCGAGACAAGGACAAGTAGCTAGGCAGGGCCTTACTCTGGTAGATGGAAGGCTGATAGCTGGGCTGCTTGGGCTTTGGTTGAAGCTGGTAGTGGAACGGCATGGGCTTGTAGATTATCTGTTGGGTCTGAGGTGGGGGTAGGGAAATTGGTTGCACATCTGGACCAGAAACACGGCCAACGGGAGAGAAAATGTCCCACATGCCAGCTTTGGTTTGAGGCACCGCCTGCTGGGACTTGGGAGGGTGACTGGGTTTCTGGGGCTCGAGTTGGGATGGGGAACCAGGTTGGGCATTTTGGCCATCGGGGGAAAATATATCCCACATTCCGGCTTTGCTTTGAAACACCCCTTGTGGCTTTGGCTGGTATGCGGGCTGCTGGGGCCTGTAAATGACCTGCGGGAGCTGGGGTGGGGACCCAGGTTGCACATCATCTTTGGCTTGAACCCCTTGCTCAGGAAGGAAACTGGGTTTCTTGGGCAAGGATCCAGGTTGAATATAAGGACCAGAAACACCACCAGAGGGAGATACTATATTCAACTTCCCAGCTTTGGTTTGAAGCACCCCCTCATCAGGATTGTTGGGCTTTAGTTGGGATGGGGTGCCAGAATGCACATTTCCAGAAACTGTTCCATCAGGGGTAAATATATCCCACATGCCAGCTTTGGTTTGAAACACGCCCTGCTGGGGCTCAGAAAGAGGCTGTGGTTCAGCTTGCATAATAATACCCTTACTTGAAACAATTGCCGAATAATTCTCTCCATTCTGGGGTGAGACAAAATCCCACTTGACAACATTGGTCTGGATGAGACCTTTGGCATTGGTTTGACAAGGCTGCTGGGAATTGATGGTGTGTTTCCAAATGTTCAGTGAGGTAGATTTGTAACTAGAAACACTTCCCTCTGGACTGTGACTATCTACTTTCCCACCTGCACGGTCATTGGATATAGAACTACCTAGAAACCCTCCCGGTTGCTCAAAGCTCTCAAAATTGAAAGAAACAGCCGAGTTATGACTTCTTGGATGAGCAAAGCCTCCACTTCTGTCACAGAGTGCTAGAAAAAGAATTACAAAAGATGAGTTCTGTAAAAAAGTTGCAAAAGTGAAACTGCAGTTAGTGTATTAATTCTTACCATTGTCATGCTGCCCAAATGTCAAAAGTGAGAACACAAGCACTCTACAAAAAGAAAATGGAGTCAACAAAACACAACAGAAGCATTACACATTTGACGAAACCAAGAAGAATAACTATACCTCACACACAATCCCAAATACATTTTGGGTTCTCAAGCTAAACAGCTTGCAACATGTGTGGCTGCTTACAGGACCTCCACCAGGACAGGGAACTAGTTTTTCAGTTTCTCAATGCACAGACAGTGGCCCTTTTCAAGTGTTGCTGACGACCAATCACGTCTCACGCTGATGAAGAAATTGGAATCAGGTTGGGTTGTCCACTCTAAAGACCTGGGCAGGTGCTTAACATCTAGCTCATTTGTTCAGTTTGTATATTTTTAAAGGTAAATTCACACATCATGAACATTAACTAGCTGCGAGACAAATGTCCTCATATAGTATAGAAAGTAAAGAGAAGAACAGTATTGATCTGCTATGTATCTATTCATATAAACATTATGGAGCTGTATTCCAATGATCTTGAAGTACATGTTGAGAAAAGTGAATGGTGTTTAGGTGAGTTGCTGTACCTTATTTATTCAAATTGATATTTAGACAGAACTGCATATAGTACTGCGTAACTTTCTTTTCTCATTTTAACTGACGCTGATGGGTGACAAAATAATATTGCATGTTTAGAAACTCAAATACAGCCATTAATTTTCAGAAACTTGTAGCGAACGATTTACTAATGCAATTTATTTTTCATAATTCAGCTGCTGACAAGAAAAGCAGATGAATTGTTTACTTTATGAAGAATTCAATTCAGTTTATTTTGTATAGCCTAAAATCACACCTGGACCATTACAATCTGTCCACATATGACATCCCTGACCTTTGACCTCAATTCAGATCTGGAACAACTTAAGAAATAAAACAAAACCTTTCAGGGGAAAAAAAGGGAAGACACCTTCAGGAGAGCAAGAGAGGATCCCTGTCCAGGATGGACAGGTGCAATAGATGTCATGTGACCAGAAGGAATCGTTAGTTACAAAACCTTTAATGAGACACTGTAGTAATAATTTATAGTTGGCATGGTACACAATCCAGACATCTACCATCCATCAAACAAAGGAGGGAGGAGGAAGGCAGGTGGTGTCAGAAACAGCCAGGTCCAATGGACCCTATGAGATGTGAAGTCACTCTGGGGAAGAAGCATAGTTAGTTATGTGCGATGGAGAGATTTAAAATGTATGGAGAGAGGTGCTCAGTGAATCCTAAACATCACCCAGCAGCCTATAGTAGCATCTCTAGGTCTGGACCAGGTGAACACGATTCAGCCGTATAAGCACTATTAAAGAGGAACGTCTTTAGTCTACTCTTACATGAGGTGACTGTCTGCCTCCAGGACTGAAGGTGAAGCCGGTTCCATAAAGGAGTTTGAAAACTTAAGGCTCTGGCTCCCATCTTACTGTTCATGTCTAGGAACCACAAGCAGTGAGCACAGCTCCCTTATGGGACAATATGGTACTACAAGCTCCATAAGATATACAATTTACTTCTACAGACTTCTCAACCACTAGTCACGTTTGTGGTTACACAATTTCATGCTAATGTCATGCCAACACCAACTTAAATTAGCACAGAAAACAAGTTATGGTGCATTGATGGAGCAAAGAATCAATGCTACGAGTCTCCATTAGCAGAGTTTGAGGCCGAGAGCAAGATAGTTCTAGATATTTCCGTCTATTGATGTCAGTGAGTAATTGGGTTTCTTGAAATGTTCAGGTCTTTTCTGCAGGACAAGCAATACAAGATGACACACATGCTCTAGACAAATCACTTCTCACTGATGAATGTGAATCCGTTTGGGATTTCCACTCAACCTGGCAAGGTATTTATATATAATTTACATATGCAACTTAGGTGCTATATTACCATTTAACCTCTCCAAATACAGTTGAATGCAGAAGGATATCAAAACAGTAACCTGACCCATCATTTATCAAAGACTAAGGAAAAGAAGTAGAACCTCATGGAGTGCAGTCCGAAGTATTTTATTGAATTTCAAAGGGTTAATGACAGGACAGACCGCTTTCAGAATGTGTGGTACCTGAGAACAGAAATATCATTTAGACAGTTTGCAATGCAGTCATCTCAACTTTAAACAAATCTCTTAATTAACCCTAATCATTTGAGAACATTAAAAAAGGTGAACACTTACAATGGACAAGTATCCTTTAGGTCAATGTTTGCCATTCAACACCGGAATCATGGAGCGCTGCCACCTGGGACGGTGTTGGGATGACACTGGAATTTGTCTTGTTCTTGCAGGAGTCACTTGTACCTCAGGACTATAAACCCCGCCAACGGGAGATAACTGCCACGAGGCAGGTTTAATTTGAATCCCCACTTGCTGGTGCTTTGATGGGGACCAGGGCTGGAAGACTGATGGGGATTGGTAGCCTGATGGCTGAGGACTAGAAGGCACAAGAATGACCCTACTTGACGGAATACCAGACTCAAATCTTTTAACATTATTGGGCGATACAAAATCCCACATGCCAGCTTTAGTCTGGATGACACCTTCTGCATCAGGATTGGTTTGATGAGCCTGCTTTGAGTTCAGCGTGGGTTTCCGAATTTGCGGCTGGGGCTTGGGCTGGGACTGGTAGCCAGCCTGCTGGGGCTGGTAGTCGGCCTGCTGGGGCTGGTAGATGGACTGGGACTGGTAGCCGGCCTGTTGGGGCTTGGGCGGGTAGGCGGACGAGGACTGGTAGCTGGCCTGCTGAGTCTTGGGCGGGTAGACGGACGAGGGCGGGTAGCCAGATGAGGACTGGTAACCGGCCTGCTGGGGCTTGGGGGGGTAGATGGCCTGGGACTGGTAGCCGGCCTGTTGGAGCTTGGGAGGGTAGCCAGACAGGGATTGGTAGCCGGCCTGCTGGGACTTGGGGGGGCTGATGGCCTGGGACTGGTAGCCGGCCTGCTGGGGCTTGGGCGGGTAGCCAGACGGGGATTGGTAGCCGGCCTGCTGGGACTTGGGGGGGTAGATGGCCTGGGACTGGTAGCCGGCCTGCTGGGGCTTGGGCGGGTAGCCAGACGGGAATTGGGAGCCGGCCTGCCGGGGCTTCATGGAGTTGACTGACGGCTGGGGCGGAGGACCAGCTTTTATAACAATTTCCCTACTTGACGCAATACCAGACTCAAATCTTTTTTCATTCTTGGGTGAGACAAAATCCCACATGCCAGCTTTGGTCTGGATGACACCTTCTGCGTCAGGCTTGGTTCCACCAGACTGCTGAGAGTTTTGCTTGGGTTTTGGAATTTGCTGCTGGGGCTGGTAGTCATCATGCTGGGGCTGGTAGACGGACAGGGACGGGTAGCCAGGCTGCTGTGGTTTGGGCTGCTGGGGCTGGTAGACAGATGGGGCCTTGTAGTCATCATGCTGGGGCTTGGGCTGGTAGCTGGGTTGCTGGGGTTTGGGCTGGTAGCCGGGTTGCTGGGGTTTGGGCTGGTAGCCGGTCTGCTGGGACTCAATTCTTTTTACATTCTTGGGCGAGACAAAATCCCACATGCCAGCTTTGGTCTGGATGACACCTTCTGCATCAGGGTTGGTTTGACCAGACTGCTGAGAGTTTTGCTTGAGTTTGGGAATTTGCTGCTGGGGCTGGTAGACGGACAGGGACGGGTAGCCAGGCTGCTGTGGTTTGGGCTGCTGGGGCTGGTAGACAGATGGGGCCTTGTAGTCATCATGCTGGGGCTTGGGCTGGTAGCTGGGTTGCTGGGGTTTGGGCTGGTAGCCGGGTTGCTGAGGTCTGGGCTGGTAGCCGGTCTGCTGGGACTCAATTCTTTTTACATTCTTGGGCGAGACAAAATCCCACATGCCAGCTTTGGTCTGGATGACACCTTCTGCATCAGGGTTGGTTTGACCAGACTGCTGAGAGTTTTGCTTGAGTTTGGGAATTTGCTGCTGGGGCTGGTAGACGGACAGGGACGGGTAGCCAGGCTGCTGTGGTTTGGGCTGCTGGGGCTGGTAGACAGATGGGGCCTTGTAGTCATCATGCTGGGGCTTGGGCTGGTAGCTGGGTTGCTGGGGTTTGGGCTGGTAGCCGGGTTGCTGGGGTTTGGGCTGGTAGCCGGTCTGCTGGGACTCAATTCTTTTTACATTCTTGGGCGAGACAAAATCCCACATGCCAGCTTTGGTCTGGATGACACCTTTTGCATTGGTTTGACGAGGCTGCTGGGAATTTTGAGAGTTTTGCGTCGGTTTCCGAATTGGCACCCGGGGCTTGGGCTGATAGACGGACGGGGACTGGTAGATATGCTGCTGGGGCTTGATTGAGTTGAATGACGGGTGGTCGGAAGGAGTCTGAGGACCAGTTTGCATTCCAATTTCCCTACTTGATACAATACCAGACTCAAATCTTGTTCCAGTTGGGGATGAGACAAAATCCCACATGCCAGCTTTCGACTGGATTACACCTTTTGCATTGGGGTTGGTTTGACGAGGTTGCTGGGAGTTTTGAGTGGGTTTGCGAACATTCAGTGAGCCAGAACCGTAACTAGAAACACTTCCCTCTGGACTGTATCCAACTACTGGCCCACCTGCACTGTGACTGGATCTAGAACTACCGAGAAAACCTCCATTCTGTGCAGAGCTCTCAAAAGCAGACGGAAAAGCTAGTTTGCCGTTTCTTGTGTAACCACTGGAGCCTCCACGTCTTTCTCCGATAGCTAGAAAAAGAAATCAAAAGATCAGTTCTGTAAACAAGTTGAAGCTGCAGCTAGTGTAGCATTCATTCTTACCATTTGCATGCTGCACCAAAGTCAACAGTGAGAGCACAAGCACACTGAAAAAAAGACAAAGTTAACAAAGTGAAAACGCAATTGAATCATTAAACATTTACTAGAAACAAGAAGAGTAACTGTACCTTAGAAAAAACCCCAAACACATGTTTAGTTCTCAGGCTGAAATTAAACTGCTTATGAATGGTGTCTCTGCTAAAAAGGAAGGCTAACAGAATGAGAAACTAGGGTTTCAGTTTCATGGCTGTTGCAATGACTGTGTCCCTTTTAAAGTGTTCCTGCCGACCAATCACGACTCACACTGATGAATTAATTGGTAACAGGTTAGGATGTCCACTCTAACAACCTGGGCAGGTGTTGCCAATTTAGCTCATTTGTTCTGTTAACTAGCTGCGGGACAAATGTCCAAATGAGAAGGTTCTAAGTACATTTGTTTTTATTTGTTTATGAATTCACATTTTGATCTTGGAGATTTCACATTGCATTTTTTAGAATGCTGCATTAAAGGAGAGGTATTATGCCCATCTTTCCACAAGTTAATGTGGTTCTTTGGGGTCTTAATGTAATGTTTGTAATATATTTTGGTCAAAATACCACAAGAATAATTTCAAACAGCACCCTTCTTACCCTGTCAAACACCTCCCCACAGACTGACCTGTTCTGAGTGGGCGTTCCTTTAAATGCAAATGAGCCCGCTCCCCCCTCCCCCGCTCCCCCCTCCCCCTCCCCTCTCCCCTCTCCCCCTCCTCCACGAGACGCGCCTAGCTGCTGCCTGCCCAGCTAGCCATGGCTACTGCAGATGAATAGCGTTGTGAAACCGTATCGATTTGAACCAGTCAGACCCCGAAATAGAAGAGGCTCCCGAACAAGTTTGAGAAACTAGGGCTAAATATGACGTTTCTGAACGGTGAGTTAACTTTGTCACTTCTAGAATTTTCTTTTTCATTCGTTGGATAAGGTCTGTCTTGTATGTAGCAAATACAGTGTGTTTATGTAAGTAACGGGAACACCATAAAGATATAAATGCTACATGAGTAAAGTTCCATCTGTAGACTAAAGTGTTATCTGACAGCAGTAAGTGACCAAGCAGGGTCGGGGATAATGTTTTTACCTCCATTTATTAGCGTTTAAACCTTGTTTACTTATTAAATCGTTGTATTTGATGACTTATGACTTATTTGATGACTCATGTTTGTAATATGAACACAACTCTCAAATAAACTTTACCTGCAGAATGTTTTTATAACTCTTTGTTTATACAGGTGTATTTGTAGCAAGTGTGGTGAAATGCCTACGGAGCCTGAGCATGTATGCTGCAGGGAGATACCACAGGTAGTGTGAATTCATTTTGAATAGCACTGTAAATATGCAGTCATCATCTGCTTTGTATTCCATTTCACTTACACTTTCAATATTCAAGGTTACAAGAAGACTACAGCAGCTTCAGAATCCACCTAAATGCATGGTTGATCATCCAGGCCTTGAACCTGTGTTTGACTGAGGAAAAAAAATACAATAAATTACCCTTCCCTCTGTATTACTTTGCTAACTGTTCATTTTACACTCGTTTTACAAATGTTGACATGTTTCTTATCAAACACTAAAGGCTCACAAAACTGTTTCTATACACTTTTATTGTCAGAAAGATTGCTAGAAAGAATGCCACAAAGCTTTTTAAACAGTTATTAAATGTAATGGCTGGTACATATGTAAAAAATAAATAAAAACATTTCATACAAAATTACTTTGTTCCATCTGTAACCATACTGTAAACAAAGGAATACTTTATATATGTGTATGATGTTGTATTCCCTTACACAATGTAAACTTTGCTTAGACAGTACAGGTATTTGGTGTACAGAAGCTTTGTCAGCTGGTGTTGGGGCTATCTGGGCCGGATCAGGGTGGTCCTGCGTTGTGCTCCAGATACGAAGAGTGTTCCCTGATGCTCGAGGAAGGTATACGGGGTTCAGACCTGCCCTTGATTGAACCTGGTTCTTTCCGCTAACTTCGCAAAACCGGATGTTGTCACTTAAATCCTTCCGCTAACTTTATCAAAACCCTCGCACGCTGCCAATCGAATGCGTGTACCGTGAGCGTCAGTCTATCGGGACTCAGTCGTGCGAGTGTCGGCTGAGTTGACCGCTGGGTGATTCAACTCGGGGACGGGACACCGCTCGGTGCGTGAGGATCCCCGCATGGACCTCACTCTGCCAGCACTCTGATCTTCTCCGTTGCGGCGCACAGCGATTGAAACGTCTGATAGTTCTCGCAGATGTGACGTCATCTGATCACTTTTTTTCGCCTTCGGCGCTCGGGATTCGTCATAGGCTTTTGGGAAATCGGCTTCGGCGCCCGCCCAAATGTTCACTATGCAGGAAAACACTGCATAAAGCAGCAAGTCACACAATCATTGCAACACAGTGGACAATGCTAGAATGTCCATTTTTATCATGGGGCATTTATTCACTTTAACGCTCATGTCAAGCGCTAACTTTCTTCACGCAGTCAACTATAAATGTATTTTTAATGTGCTTTTATTAAATTGCATAACATATGCAAAGAAACTAGCTTCCAAAGTGAAAGTAATTCAGATATTCACTTCCAAATATTGGTTGAACTTCTGCTGGACAAATGGTATTGAAGAGGTAAGATGACAGATGTAAAAATTGAAAGACGCTGTGATTAGAAAGCCTATAGAAGTCAAATATGGAATAAGTTTCTGAAAATAAAATTTAATACAGGAGAAGCTCAAATCAGTAACCTGACCATTATTTCACAAAGTCTGAGAGAAAAAAAACATGCATGGCAGGGAGTGTAGTTCAGGGAGTCAGTACTTTATTGAATTTCACAAAGGTTGATGTCAGGACCGACTGCTTTCAGAATATGGTCAGGAAACTGAGAACAGAAACAAAATTTAGACAATTTGCAATTAAGCTTAACATATTTTTGGATTGTAATGTTCTTCACCCCATTCATTTTGTAGCATATGTTTGAGAACATTTAAATGCAATACTTACAGCTAGGATGGCTAGGTCAATGGTTGTCATCTTACACAGGAACTAGTGAATCCTGCCACCTGAGACTGTGTGGAGATGATATTGGAATTCCTTTGGAACTTGGAGAAACTGTCAATTGAGCATTTCGGTTGGCAGGCTCCAAATAAAGACCAGAAATCCTTCCATCAGGAGAAAATATTTACCAGACGCCATCTTCACTTGGATATCTGACCAACTGGGGCTGGTATACGGGCTGCTGGGGCTTTAGATACGGACTAGAAATGCCAATGGAAGAAAGTACCTGCTGGGTCGGGGACAGGTACCTGGGCTGCACAGTCGCTTTAGTTTGAAGGACCTCTTGCTGGGGCAAGTAACTGGGTTTCTTTGGGTTGGGTGGAGAAAAGGACCTGGGTTGCATATAAGGACCGGAAGCTCCATCATCAGAAAAAATGTCCCACATGCCAGCTTTGGTCTGAAACACACCCTGCTGGGGCTTGTGGGGGTAGCTGGGTTTCTGGGGCTTGAGTTGGGATGGGGAACTGGGTTGTGCATTTTGAGCAGAAACTGCTCCATCAGGGGAAAATATTTCCCAAATACCAGCTTTGGTTTGAAGCGCCCCTTGCTTGGGCAGGAAGCTGGGATTCTTGGGCACGGAGCCAAATTTAAAAGAACCAGAACCGCCATTGGGGGATAAAATGTCCCACATACCAGCTTTGGTTTGAAACACCCCTTGTTGGGGCAGAGACAGGGACCTGGGTTGAAAATTTGGATGAGAACTGCCACCACCATCGGAAAATATGTCCCACATGCCAGCTTTGGTTTGAGGCACACCCTGCTGGGGAGGGGATGGGAAGCCGAGTATCTGGGGCTTCAGCGGGGATGGGGAACCAGGTTGCGCATTATGACCAGAATATTCTCCATTGGGGCGAAATATATCCCACATTCCTGCTTTGCAACACCTCTTTTTGTGGCTTTATCGGGAATACAGGTTGCACATTAGGACCAGAAATGTCACCGTTGAGGAAAGAAACATCCCACATACCAGTTTTGGTTTGAAGCACCCCCTGCTTGGGCTTTGGCAGGTAGGCAGGCAAGGATGGGTAGCCAGGGAGGGGCTTTAGCTGGTATATGGACGGCTGGCTGCCGGGCAGCTTGTGCTTTGGCTTAAGCTGGTAGACGTACTGCTGATAGCCGGGCTGCTGGGGCCTGTAGATGACCGTCGGGAGCTGGGGTGGGGAACCCGGTTGACCATTAGCTTTTGTTTGATGCGCCCCTTGCTTGGGCAGGAAGCTGGGATTCTTGGGCGGGGATTCAAACTGAATAGAAGGCCCAGAACCACCGCCATTGGGGGGGGAAATGTCCCACATACCAGCTTCGGTTTGGACTACTCCTTGCTGGGGCGGGGACCTGGGTTGAAAATTAGGCCGAGCAACGCCACCATCGTCGTGGGAAAAAATGTCCCACATGCCAGCTTTGGTTTGGAGCACCCCTTGTTGAGACTTGGGTGGGTAGCTTGGCTTCTTGGCTGGGGATCCAGGTTGAATAGAAGGATCAGAAATTCTAGAGGTCGAAAATATGTCCCATACGCCAGCTTTGGATTGGGGATAGCTGGCTTTCTGGGGCTTGAGTGGGGATGGGGAGCCAGCTTGCACAATAGGACCAGAAACTGCGCCATCCGGGGTAAATATGTCCCACATGCCAGCTTTGGTCTGAAACACCCCTTGCTGGGGTTTGGGTGGATATTGAGACAAGGACAGGTAGCTTGGTAGGGGCTTACGCTTGTAGATGGAAGGCTGATAGCGGGGCTGCTTGGGCTTTGGTTGAAGCTGGTAGTAGGACGGCTGAGGCTTGTAGACAATCTGTGTTGTCTGAGGTGCAGGTAGGGACACAAGTTGCACATCAGGACCATAAATGCCACCAAGAGGAGAGAAAATGTCCCACATGCCAGCTTTGGTTTGAAGCACGCCCTGCTGGGACTTGGGCGGGAAGCCGAGTTTCTGGTTCTTAGGTGGGAAGCCCGGTTGCGGGAGACTGGACAGCTGGGTTTTAGATGGTGACCCAAGCTTGAAAAAAACATTTGAAACTCCAATTGGAGAAAGAATGTCAGAGTTGCCAGCTTTGGTTTGAAGCACACCCTGCTGGAGTTTGGGAGGGTCACTGGGTTTCGGGGCTTTGTATGGGGACAGTGAACCGGGTTGCGCATTAGGACCAGAACCTGCCCCATCAGGGGTAAATATATCCCACATGCCAGCTTTTGTTTGAAACACCCCCTTCTGGGGCTTTTTAGGGTAGGTGGGTTTCTGGGGCTTGAGTTGGGATAGGGAGCCAGGTTGCACAACAGGACTAGAAACTGCGCCATCCGGGGTAAATATGTCCCACATGCCAGCTTTGGTCTGAAACACCCCTTGCTGGGGTTTGGGCGGATATTGAGACAAGGACAGGTAGCTTGGCAGGGGCTTACGCTTGTAGCTGGAAGGCTGATAGCCGGGCTGCTTGGGCTTTGGTTGAAGCTGGTAGTGGGACGGCTGAGGCTTGTAGACAATCCGTGTGGTCTGAGGTGGGGGCAGGGAAATGGGTTGCACATCAGGACCAGAAACTCCAACATCAGGAGAGAAAATGTCCAACACGCCAGCTTTTGTTTGAAGCACGCCCTGCTGGGACTTGGGCGGGAAGCCAAGTTTCTGGTTCTTAGTTGGAAAGCCAGGTTGCAGGAGACTGGACTGCTGGGTTTTAGACGGTGACTCGAGCTTGAAAATAACATCCGAAACGCCACCAATTGGAGACAGAATGTCCGAGTTGGCAGCTTTAGTTTGAAGCACCCCCTGCTGGGGTTTGGGAGGGTCACTGGGTTTCGGGGCTTTGAATGGAGACAGTGAACCGGGTTTCTCATTAGGACCAGAAATCTCCCCATTGGGGGGAGAAATATCCCACATTCCAGCTTTGGTTTGAAGCACACCCTGCTGGGGCTCTGGCACGAAGATGGGTTTCTTGGGTAGGGATCCGGGTTGAATATCGGGAGCAAAAACACTGCTAGTTTGAGAAAATATGTCCCACATACCTGCTTTAGTTTGAAGCACCCCCTGCTGGGGTTTAGGGCCTTTGGATGGGGACAGTGAAGCAGGTTGCACATTAGGACCAGAACCCTCTCCATTGGGGGAAAATAAGTCCCACATTCCAGTTTTGGTTTGAAGCACCCCCTGCTGGTGCTTGAGCGGGTATTGAGACAAGGACGGGTGGCTTGGCAGGCGCTTACGCTGGAAGATGGACGGCTGATAGCTGGGCTGCTTGGGCTTTGGTTGAAGCTGGTAGTGGGACGGCTGAGGCTTGTAGACGATCTGTGTGGTCTGAGGTGAAGGCAGGGAAATGGGTTGCACATCAGGACCGGAAACTCCACCATCAGGAGAGAAAATGTCCCACATGCCAGCTTTGGTTTGAAGAACACCCTGCTGGGTCTCTGGCAGGAAGCTGGGTTTCTTGGGTAGTGATCCAGGTTGAATATCAGGAGCAAGAACACTGCCAGTGGGAGAAAATATGTCCCAAATGCCAGCTTTAGTTTGAAGCACCCCCTGCTGGGGTTTGGGACCGTCACTGGGTTTCTGGGCTTTGGATGGGGACAGTGAACCGGGTTGCACATTAGGACCAGAACCCTCTCCATTGGGGGAAAATAAGTCCCACATTCCATCTTTGGTTTGAAACACACCCTGCTGGGGTGCAGAACGAGGCTGAGGTCCAGGTTGCGTACTACCCTTACTTGAAACAATTTCCAAATCATTTTTCTCTCCATTATGGGGCGAGACAAAATCCCACATGCCAATTTTGGTCTGGATGTCAACATTGATTTGAAGAGGCTGCTGGGAGTTTGTTGTGAGTTTCCCAACATTCAGCAAACTAGACGCGTACTTAGAAACACTTCCCTCTGGACTATTACTATTTACTTCGCCACCAGCACTGAGATTGCTTCTAGAACTAACCAGAAACTCTTCAGGCTCTCCAGAGCCCTCAAAATTGGATGAAAAAGCTGATATGTTAGTTCTTTGATGATCATGGCCTCCACTTCTGTCACAAAGTGCTAGAAAAATAAAAATGACAAGATGAGCAAAGTTAACACGTCCCAAAAATGAAAGTGCAGTTTCTGTATTAGTAATAGTAATTCTTACCGTTGTCATGCTGCCCAAATGTCAAAAGTGAGAACACAAGCACTCTACAAAAAGAAAACAGAGTCAACAAAACACAACAGAAGCATTACACATTTGACAAAACCAAGAAGAAGAACTATACCTCACACACAAACCCAAATACATTTTGGGTTCTCAAGCTGAAGCTGAAGCTAAACAGCTTGCACCATGTGTGGCTGCTTACAGGACCTCCACCAGGACAGAGAACTAGTGTTTCAATTTCACGTTGCACAGACAGTGGCCCTTTTCAAGTGTTGCTGACGACCAATCACGTCTCACGCTGATGAAGAAATTGGAATCAGGTTGGGTTGTCCACTCTAAAGATCTGGGCAGGTGCTTAACATTTAGCTCATTTGTTGAGTTTGTATATTTTTAAAGGTAAATTCACAAATCATGAACATTAACTAGCTGCGAGACAAATGTCCTCATATAGTATAGAAATTGAAGAGAAGAAGATGTATCTATTAATTTAAACATTATGGAGCTGTATTCCAATGATCTTAGGTTAGGCTAGGTTACTTTATTAGTACCCGTAGGTAGACTTGTTTTGCAGTATCAAATCAAAAGACAGTACAAAACAGAAATGAGGCGTCCATCTCGACATACAAACACAAACAACCAGACAAACATGATAAAAGTACTCCAAGTTAAGATCATTGCTGCTGTAATTATTATAACAATGTGGTTCTGCACCGTGGTACCAAATACCTCCGTCTGGAGGGAAGAAGTTGGAATTCCCTGTGCAAGGGGTGGTAAGTGTCCTTTAAGATGGAGCCGGTTAGACGTTGAATCTGTCTGATGTACAGGGACTCTGGACTGAGTTGTGTCTCACCAATCAGCTTGCTGGACCATTTAACTATCTGAACCAGAGAGTTTCTGTTCTTTAAAGACAAATTTCCAAACCATGAGACCAAAGAAAAAGATAAAATAGATTCAATAAAAGCACGATAAAATAAGGTCATCATGGTTTTGTTAATTTGGAAGTGGGACAGTTTCCTTAAACAAAACAAACACTGGTGCCCCTTCTTGCACACGGCTTCACAGTTTGCTTCAAAGTTCATTTTTGAGTCAATAATTGTCCCCAGATAGTTATAAGATTGCACACATTCAACAGTCTGACCCTTGATGCATGTGGCTTCATGTGTGTGGGCATGTCTTCTAAAATCAATGATCATATCTTTAGTTTTTGATATATTTAATTGCAGATATGACTCTTCACACCACTTCACAAAGTCCTGAATGACTGGACCGTGGCTGGTCTCATCGTCCGTGAGCCGACTGACTATGAGTGAATCATCTGCATATTTTAAAATGCTGCTATTATCAAGCATACTCTGGCACATGGAGGAGCACACTTGGTCTGATAAAATTCCATTTACCCTCACTCGTTGTGTCCTATTAGCTAGAAAGTCAAGAATCCAACCTACAAGATTATGATTTAGGTCAAATTGTTCTAAAAGCCTACTGGTTAAATTATGGGGTTGGATTGTGTTAAAAGCAGAGGAGAAGTCAACAAATAAAAGTCTAACATGGGATCCATTTCCCTCCAGATGTTTAAAAATTAAATTGAACAGAGTGACTGCGGCATCCTTGACTCCTCTGTGTGGCCTGTAAGCAAACTGCAGCAGATCAAGTGCTTGCTCAGTTTTCCTTAAAATTACTGATTTTACTAGCTTTTCAAAGGTTTACATTAAAATTGAAGTAAGAGCAATCGGTCTAAAATCATTTAGGCTTTTGGGGCAACTGGATTTGGGAACAGGGACTACTACAGCATCCTTCCAGACCTGGCAGGGCTCCAGACTACCTTTTTTTACTAGGAGCACAGTGGCCCCTGACTTAAAATTTTAGGGGCGCAAGCATCAAATTTAGGGGAGCACACTATAAATCGATATCCATCATCATCATCATCATCATCATCAGCAGCACCCCCCCCCCCCCCCCCCCCCCGCTTTCGGATATCAGCCGCACGCAACAGAGACAGGGTTTTTCTGATTGGCTATTGTGTAGCTCTTTTTTTTTGATTGGCTGATAAGTAGAGATGCACGATCAGGTTTTTTGGTGCCGATCATTGATCACTGAAATCACTGCTGCCGATCACCGATAATACCGATCACCGATAATACCGATCACGGGGGCGATTGAAGCATTCTATTTATTGTGTGGCAATATTGCCTAGGACTATGAGGAAATACACATCTAAAGCACCTCTAACATTAAAGAAATTACAGATGTCTTTAAAAATGTAGGACTAATTGATACATTCAAATTGATTGATTGCTATTGTAGGGAATTTCAGATATGTCTGGAACACGTCTGCGTTATTCATTTCCTGGAACTCTTGGGGAAATCCATTTCCAGAACTTTTTTTAACATACAAAAGTCTGACTTTTTTTAATAAACTCTTCCTTTGTACAGTAACATTGTTTTAATGTTAGCATAATTTAAGCTAAATCTCAGAAACGATCTATAAAGATACAAAATCAGTTAATTGTTAACTTGTATATGTTAGTGTATGATTTGTCGACATCTTATTTTGAAAAACGGATGTTGTTTCACGTGGTTCTTTCCGCTAACTTTGCTAAAACCTGATGTGTCACGTAAACCCTTCCGCTAACTTTATCAAACCCCTCCGCGCTCCAGATGCAATGCGTTTACCGTGAACATCAGCGCGGCTCATGTTGGCGCTGCGGCACATTAAAACATTAAATAGAGTTAAGACCGAAGTGCGTGAGTCTCACGCTCAATGCGTGAGGCTTGAGAGCCCTGGAGGCTCGGAGCTGCATCTCATCGCACAGGTCGCGGCACATTTTATGTTTCAGCCCGGCGTTGTGTCTGATCAGCGTGTCGTGTTTTAAGCGTGTGTTCCCCGCATGTTGTTGGAATTGACAGCAGACTGTACACCTGAGCCAGGTGAACTCGCGCAGCCGCTCATTCGCCACAACCGTTTCCTCACGATCTGAGTCGGACTCATTCTGGGGATTTGTCTTCTCTATCATGAGGTTTAGGAAGAAAGTACGAACTGACAGTCCGCTTCGCCACGGTCCATTGTTTACAGAGACACCGCTATTAGACTCTTTGGATTCGCGCGATAACCCCCAAGACCCGCCTCCTCTCACACATCAGCCTATAGCCGTGGTCACACACAGGCCAGCCTTCTTCTTCTTCCGTTTTCGTCTCCTTTCTTCTTCTTCTGGAGTTAATGTCGGTTAGCAAACCAGTCATGCAGGCATTACCATTAACTATAGTGGGCGGAAGTTTGTCAGCAACAAACATATTTAATAACAAAAAAAAAAATC
Organism: Liparis tanakae; assembly: GCA_036178185.1. Classification (NCBI taxonomy): domain Eukaryota; kingdom Metazoa; phylum Chordata; class Actinopteri; order Perciformes; family Liparidae; genus Liparis; species Liparis tanakae. The sequence goes on from CM070106.1 coordinate 15,432,516, forward strand.
TGCTAATTTACTGGTCGCGCATGCGCGAGTTGATGAAAAATTTACTTGCACTGTGTCTAATTTTAGGCGCAAAATGCGAGCCCTTTAGGCGCAAAATGGTCGCAGTCTGGAGCCCTGCCTGGGGTACATGCTGAGCCTGTAAGGATTTATTAAAAATTTGGTGGAAAATAGGACCCATTTCTTTTGCACATGCTTTTAGTAAACGACCACATATGTTGTCAGGTGTTATTTTTATTGAACAAAAGGCCTTTTCCACATCCTTTTAGTCTATGTCTAAGTGCTGATTGTCTTTCAGTTTGTGATTCAATTCCTGAATTTCATGACTAAAATCAAAGGTATCAAAACGAATATAAAAGCTCCCTGTTTAAAAGCCAGTTTATTTTTCTGTATACTGGACTTGACGGATTTGGTCACCCATGGTTTGTTATTGGGATACATTTTAACTCGCTTACAAGGAATGATCATGTCCCTGCAAAAGGCAGCATATGAGCATGTTACATTGGCCAGTTCGTCCAAATCATCCCCACAAGACTGATGAAACATGTCCCATTCAGTGCAGTCAAAACATTCCTGCAGGGAGAGCACACATTATTCTGTCCAGTCTTTGATGTCCTTTATCTGTGCTTTCTCTCTCTTTAACGCTGTTATATATATGTTGGCAGTAGATGCACACAGTTATGATCCGTAGAGCCCAGTGGGGGAAGTGGGAGTGATTTATATGCATTCTTTACTGATCCATAACAAAGGTCTAATGTCTTATTCCGCCTGCATGGTTGGACAGGAGACATATTGATAGAAGTTTAAGTGTCTTTTTAAGGGAGACATGGTTAAAATCACCCAAAATAAAGTTAGGTGCATCAGGTGATGTCGTCTGCAGTTTTTGCACTACATTAAAGATAGTGCTGGAGGCAGAGGCGGCGTTTGCCTTCGGGTGGATGTACACTGTTGTTATAAAAAGTTGTGGAAACTTGTGGGGCAGGTAGAACGGGCGCAACGATACGGATAAAAGTTCAACATCTGGCGTACAGATGCGTTCTCTGTCAGTCACAAAGCTGCAGTATTGTTTGTTAAAATATAAACATACCCTGCCATCTAGGGGTTTCCTCGTCACCTCAGCCTTACGATCCAAACGAAGTGGCGCTCCAAAACCGCCGATGAACAGATCGGCGTCCTGGTCGCGCTCAGTAAGCCATGTCTCCGTGAAGGCCATGACGCAGCAGTCTCTGAAGTCCTTCTGAAACCGAACATTTCCCTGGAGTTCGTCCACTTTGTTCCTCAGGGACTGGACGTTCCCCATGATCACGGAGGGCAGAGGAATCCGGGTGAGCCGCTGTTTTCTCAGGCGTAGTTTGACGCCTCCTCGTTTACCCCGCTTCCTCTTCTTGCCCCTTGTTGCATCGCAGGTTTCATTAAAACCTTTCAGAATAATGTCTGGTACATGTAAAGTGACATCTGTCACACGAGCTAAGCTCACAAAGTTCAGTTGCAGCAGCTCATCTCTGGTGTACTGTGTCCTTTCCCTGTGAACATCCCCGTTGACGTTGCAGGTGAGCCGTAGATATAACAAGATCCACAAAGCGGCAAGATATAGAAGATCCATTGTATATTGTACTAGCAGCACTGGGAGCACTCAATCATAAACAACATAAAAACACATTCAAAACAAAAAAACACGAGGACGCCGAAGTGTCAGTCTGTCTCTCACTGCTGGTCGCTGCGTGCGCATGCGCCCTGAAGTACATGTTGAGAAAAGTGAATGCATGAGAATCTCTCACCTTTCGGCGAAATTCGCTGTTTTGAAACCAAAATAGGTGACTTACATGAATCGTGTAGATCCGAAGAGTTTTTGTTTTGGGGTGGGGGGGGGGGGGCAATTGGAGTGGAGATTGGAGTGGGACACGGAGAACATGTGGAGTGGTGCTCTTCGCAATAAAACATCTTTGATGGGGCGTGTCGCGTCTCGGCCAATCAGCGTCAAGATGTCTTCAGCGTTTAGTGGTTAAGCTTAGCTTGAATGATAGCCGCTACATCTGCTGCTGTCACGCTGGACGGTGCAGCGATACTAACAAAGGACCCGCACTTTAAGAGCGATGTGATTTAGAATATTTTTAGTATCGATACTTCATTAAAAGAGCGCAGGATCAGAGCGCAGCGCTGCTCCGTGCCGAGCTGTCAGCACGTGCTGCGCAGCGCTCGCAGCGAGTGGCTTTAAGTGGCGGATTTTTCTGCTTTAGAAATAAGAATAAAAAAAGATGCCGGAAGTGAAATATTTAAGTTCAGTCTGTAAAGTTCTGTAACTCTCCAGCTGCTCATCCTGATGATCTCTGTATCCTCTGCTCAGATACAGACTAATGGCCTCATAGTGGATCATCAATGCTATGATGCCTCCATGTAGTTTCAATAATATCTTGTAGGCTAAAACTAATGTTACTGCTATTTGTTAAGTGTTGACAAAAAGTGGACCATACAGATATTTTATTTATTACTATATTATAGATAAATATACCAGTATCTTATACTGTTTTTATGGTATTGTTTCAGTATCATGACATTTATGGCAGAACAGACACGAGGAACAGACTCGTGGCTCAGCAGAGCACAAGACTTAAAGACTTGTTCACGCCAACAAAAAAAAGGAAGTTGGTTCATGAATGACCATTTTATACACATTACTATTTTTATAGGGCCCGATCACTGACTTGGTTTTAGAATGGAGGACCTATAGATTATCAGACAACGTCCAACATCGTCCTTTTTCACACCTGACCCGTTTTCATGCCTGGAATGGTGTTTAGGCGAGTTGCTGTACCTTATGTAATCAAATTGATATTTAGACAGAACTGCATATAGTACTGCGTAACTTTCTTTTCTCTTTTTAACTGACGCTGATGGGTGACGAAAAAGTAAAGAATGTAAATCGTTCGAAATAATATTGCATGTTTTGAAACTCATGCATACAGCCATTCATTTTCAGAAACTTGTAGCAAGCAATTTACTAATGCAATTTATTTTTATCTGACAAGAAAAGCAGCTGAATTGTTTACTTTATGAACAATTCATTTCAGTTTATTTTGTATAGCCTAAAATCACACCTGGACCATTACAATCTGTCCACATATGACATCCCTGACCTTTGACCTCAATTCAGATCAGGAAAAACTTAAGAAATAAAACAAAACCTTTCAGGGGAAAAAAAAAAAAAAGGGAAGACACCTTCAGGAGAGCAAGAGAGGATCCCTGTCCAGGATGGACAGGTGCAATAGATGTCATGTGACCAGAAGGAATCGTTAGTTACAAAACCTTTAATGAGACACTGTAGTAATAATTTATAGTTGGCATGGTACACAATCCAGACATCCACCATCCATGAAACAAAGGAGGGAGGAGGAAGGCAGGTGGTGTCAGAAACAGCCAGGTCCAATGGACCCTATGAGATGTGAAGTCACTCTGGGGAAGAAGCATAGTTAGTTATGTGCGATGGAGAGAGGTGCTCAGTGAATCCTAAACATCACCCAGCAGCCTATAGTAGCATCTCTAGGTCTGGACCAGGTGAACACGATGCAGCCGTATAAGCACTATTAAAGAGGAACGTCTTTAGTCTACTCTTACATGAGGTGACTGTCTGCCTCCAGGACTGAAGGTGAAGCCGGTTCCATAAAGGAGTTTGAAAACTTAAGGCTCTGGCTCCCATCTTACTGTTCATGTCTAGGAACCACAAGCAGTGAGCACAGCTCCCTTATGGGACAATATGGTACTACAAGCTCCATAAGATATACAATTTACTTCTACAGACTTCTCAACCACTAGTCACGTTTGTGGTTACACAATTTCATGCTAATGTCATGCCAACACCAACTTAAATTAGCACAGAAAACAAGTTATGGTGCATTGATGGAGCAAAGAATCAATGCTACGAGTCTCCATTAGCAGAGTTTGAGGCCGAGAGCAAGATAGTTCTAGATATTTCCGTCTATTGATGTCAGTGAGTAATTGGGTTTCTTGAAATGTTCAGGTCTTTTCTGCAGGACAAGCAATACAAGATGACACACATGCTCTAGACAAATCACTTCTCACTGATGAATGTGAATCCGTTTGGGATTTCCACTCAACCTGGCAAGGTATTTATATATAATTTACATATGCAACTTAGGTGCTTTATTACCATTTAACCTCTCCAAATACAGTTGAATGCAGAAGGATAACAAAACAGTAACCTGACCCATCATTTAGCAAAGACTCAGGAAAAGAAGTAGAACCTCATGGAGTGCAGTCCGAAGTATTTTCACCAAAGGGTTAATGACAGGACAGACCGCTTTCAGAATGTGTGGTACCTGAGAACAGAAATGTCAGACAGTTTGCAATGCAGTCATCTCAACTTTTAAACACGTCCATTAATTAACCCTCACTTATAGAGAATTAACCATGTAATCATTTGAGAACATTCAAAAAGGTGAACACTTACAATGGACAAGTATCCTTTAGGTCAATGTTTGCCATTCAACACCGGAATCATGGAGCGCTGCCACCTGGGACGGTGTTGGGATGACACTGGAATTTGTCTTGTTCATGCAGGAGTCACTTGTACCTTTAAGTTGCCAGACTGCACATTAGGACTATAAACCCCGCCAACGGGAGATAACTGCCACGAGGCAGGTTTAATTTGAATCCCCACTTGCCGGTGCTTTGATGGGGACCAGGGCTGATGGGGTTTGGGCTGGAAGACTGATGGGGACCGGTAGCCTGATGGCTGAGGACTAGAAGGCACAAGAATGACCCTACTTGACAGCATACCAGACTCAAATCTTTTATCATTATTGGGCGATACAAAAAAAAAAAAAAAAAAAAACACCCACATGCCAGCTTTAGTCTGGATGACACCTTCTGCATCAGGATTGGTTTGATGAGCCTGCTTTGAGTTCAGCGTGGGTTTCCGAATTTGCGGCTGGGGCTTGGGCTGGGGCTGGGACTGGTAGCCAGCCTGCTGGGGCTTGAGCGGATAGATGGACGAAGATTGAGAGCCGGCCTGCTGGGGCTTGGGCAAGTAGACTGACTTGTAGCCGGCCTGCTTGGGCAGGAAGCCAGACAGGGACTGGTAGCCGGCCTGCCGGCGCTTCATGGAGTTAACTGACGGCTGGTAAACTGAAGGCTGGGGCTCAGAAGGGGGCGGAGGACCAGCTTTTATAACAATTTCCCTACTTGACGCAATACCAGACTCAAATCTTTTTTCATTCTTGGGCGAGACAAAAATCCCACATGCCAGCTTTGCTCTTGACGAGGCTGCTGGGAGTTTTGAGTGGGTTTACGAACGTCCATCGAGCTAGACCCGTAACTGGAAACACTTCCCTCTGGACTGTATCGATCTACTTGCCCACCTGCACTGTGACTGGATCTAGAACTACCGAGAATTCCTCCATTCTGTGCAGAGCTCTCAAAAGCAGACTGAAAAGCTAGTTTGCTGCTTCTTGTGTAACCACTGGAGCCTCCACGTCTTTCGCCGATAGCTAGAAAAAGAAATCAAAAGATCAGTTTTGTAAACAAGTTGAAGCTGCAGCTAGTGTAGCATTCATTCTTACCATTTCCATGCTGCACCAAAGTCAACAGTGAGAGCACAAGCACACTGAAAAGAGAAGACAGAGTGAAAGCAAACACGATTGAATAATTTACTGGAAACAAGAAGAGTAAATGTACCTGACACAAAATCCCAAATACATGTTTAGTTCCCAAACTGAAGCCAAACAGCTCACACTGTTTTCCGCTGCTAACAGGAAACACAAAAGACTGAGACACTGTTCTTTCAGTGACTGGTCCACTGACTGTGTCCCTTTTAAAGTGTTCCTGCCAACCAATCACGTCTCACACTGATGATGTAATTGCAATCAGGTTGGGATGTCCGCTCTAACAACCTGGGCAGGTGTTTCAAATGTAGCTCATTTGTTCAGTTAGCTGTGAGATAAACGTCCTCATACAGACAATATTGAGTACTTTTGTTTTTATTTGTGTAGGAATTTTGGATTCCCCCATGGAAATTCAACTCGAATACAACAGAAGTTAAAACAGAACTAAAACTTGAGAGAAGAAGAAGCAGTTTGTTGTATTTGCTCTTCATCTAAACATGATGATGCCGTAAATTATATTTTATGTACAAGTTGACGAGAGAAAAATGTCTTGACGAGTGATCCTGGTCATATAAGTTGGTAAAAGCTGCATTGAGTACTGCGTAATAATTAGTGCTTTCGCTCTGACATGAAAAAACAAACAAATATGCTAATGTTTTAAAACCTAGGTTTGCTTTTTAGTGCTTTGTGGAATATAATTTCATGTACATTTTTTTTACTTTTTACACTTTTCAAGCTGGGGTGCACACATTCCTTCCTATCCAAAGCAGATCAATAACAATGAAAACATTTTAATAGTTCTAAAACAATGTTTCAAAATAGCAATTTCACAACTTCTGATTTTCTATGTTGATAAATCTCCTTTAGGAAAAGTCATTGAATGACATTTGACATTTATTTGGAGCAGAGAAGAAATATGGTGGACAATATTTTAACACTTATTTCCCCTTCTGGGTTTACAATCATTTCATGTCAACACCGTTCCATATATAACCACATAAAGCAGCATGCCATGCAATCATTGGAACACAGAGTAGACCTGTTTAGAATCTTAATTTTAATCATGGGGCATTAATCCACTTATAACGCTCATGTCAAGCACCAACTTTTTTCATGCAGAGAAATATAAATGAAAATGTACTGTGCTTTTATTAAAGAGCATAACATATGCAAAGACATCGGCTTCCAAAGTGAAAGCCATTCGAAGATTCACTTCCAGAAATTGGTTAAAATTCTGCCGGACAAAAAAGGTATTCAAGAGGTAAGATGACAATGGGTCCAAAATTAATGAAAGATTTTAGTGGATTAATTAGTCTCAGCAGAAACTTAGATGTAATGAAACATCACAAATATTACTTTTGTCATGCCTTTTGTTTATCTCCTGTATTCTTGCCGGCCGACAAAGAAGACGATAACCAAGGAGAGCGGGAGGCGAATGGCCGTGTGAGGTGAACAGACAGGTGGACAAAGACCTTAATGGTGAGGAGCTAAACTCAGATGGAAAAGGCTAGAGTCTATATTAAAAACATGTCTGGAATGCTTCCTTTTGAAAGTCTTGTGTAGTTAGCTGGGATTTATTAAAGATATGAGATAAGCCATTCATGAGTTAAGGAATTGCTTCTATCAGAAAACTGGATTTTTCTCATAAAGTCAAGTTTAGATGGATATGATTGCCTTAGTGCTGCATTTCCCTCATCGGCTTCTCGCCGAGTGCAGAAATCCATCCACTGCTTTGGCCAGACCCCGTCACCTTGTACTTATATTTGAAGGTCTCCCCACAGAACCCTGTCAGATAACCTAATAACTTGATCATACTACCGGAGTGTACGCCATTAGTCAAGTTTCAAGACCAGGTGTCCAGACAGTGCTGTAGCTACATTTAAAGAGATTCCTTCTGCATGTCATGTGTTAAGTGTGGTTCGAAACTGCGGTCCCGTGCTTGATATAAAAAGAGAATCCGAATCTGATGATTACGTTTTAACAATATTTAATGGCAGAAGCATAAGCAGTAGACTGGGGCTACAATCGTAGGGCCAAGCGGAGCGTTACTCCACAGACTAAAAGCAACGTTGCAGATAGGGGATGTCTTGTAAGCTTCCGACCGTCCCGAGAGTAGACTGAATCTCACCTCACGCACAAGTTTTATCAGTTTCACTTTCACACCTTTCCTCTAAACGTTAGCTCCATTGGTCAGTTCAGCATGCTACGCTCTCGTTGGCTTACGGCCAGCTAACAGGTAATGAGCCGGTCAAACGTCATGATCCCGCGACCCAAGCTACTTCCGGTCACCTGGGCGACGGAAGTCTCACGTGACACTCCTGCTCCAATCAACATCACGGATTTCCACCGGCTTCCAACTCACGTGGCAACATGTAAACAACAAACTAACTTTCATTCTCATGCAGCATACATATAAACAAACATAAACATACAAGTATTACAAACATATTCATAAACACATAAAAACATTACTTCTGCCATTGACATATGCATAGAGTAGACACTACCTCCATGCTTCATAACACAACAATAACAATATCAATATTCTCCCTAATATTTCTCTAATCATATCTTGCTATATGTATTATTAAAACACAAACGTACTATGTACATGTGCAAAGTCAAAATGAATTATTACAACTTAACAATTCCCTCCTTTTATACTTACAACATAGTATAAACAATCATTGTAATAACCCCTTTATTTTGACCCTCTATGTAAACATCAGACATACAAATTTAATCACTCAATAATTCATTATTGCTGTGGAAGGAAAAACATCACTCCCTCTTATCCCTGCTTCTCAAGAAAAACAAATAACACTAAGTGTCAGTGTGAATGTATTCATCACACGGCGAAAATCTTAAAATCCTGAAATGTACTTATGTACGGTAACAGTGCAATTATCTATGTGTCTGTCTATGCGTTCCCTGTAAATCCATGTGTCCAGTTTCCAGTTTGTCCGCATACATGCTCAGCAACTCCAGCTCTCCAGCATTCCTCCAAGCCGATTGTCAACAACGGTTGCGATACAGAATCCCACTCAGCTGAGGGAGCATGAATCACTGGGTCCACAGACTGCAAGCAGTTAACTGTCTAACAGCAAGTCACACTCACTGAATCTCAGCTGAGGGCTTCTCAAGGGACCAAAAAGCATCATCCCTCTGGTCAACATTTGTTTCATACCTCCCGGACGTCCCAGTCCCAGGGGAGATATTCACTCCTCAATGGTTAACCTGTCCAGGCAAAACATTGGTCCTAATTCGCTCACTGGCTGAGCCGTCTGTCCGTCGGTGGAGTCGCATATCCACAGGTCATCTCTCCATCTTCCTCTGCTCCCTCCTGTCTTCTGCTCTGGATGGCATCGCAGGGGTCCTCAGGCGATCTCCTGGACTCCCTCATCTCCGAAGGTGCACGATACTCCTCTGTGGGCAGCTCCTCACCGCAGGCAACCGGCACACGATAGACGTCGATGCTGGGCGTCAGGTGTAGCTGTTGAAGAGAATTAGAAAACAAAACACAGCGGCCTCTCGACCGAATCTACACAGAATGTAACATCTAACTTGGGAATAATTATTTCTCCCGAACCAACTATCCAGCATATCTGAGAAGTGGTCACTCTCAAAACCGATCTCTTGTCCTCCTCAGAGCCTACCTATTAATGTGTGTCCTCTATGGTGGACATTCTACTTAGCATCTCTCCTATCTCTACTATGATATTGACAAGTTATTGATCAACCACGTCAAAATTGATATACTTAGTTATGAAAGCAATCCAAGTATTTATCCACCAAAATTAAAAAGTTATGAAAGTCAATGGTGCTTCCAAAACAGGCAACCGACTAAATGAAGGACCATAAAGAATGATGAACAAACGATTAGTTGGGTAATCCAAATTCAACCAAATGCATCTGTACTAGGTCAGTTCTGGACATAAGACAACAATACGATGATAATGTGTTCAATCTTGATAGAACTTCTTCTACCATCCTAAACCAACAAGTAAAACTATCTGGATCGATGAATGATTCAGTTCCCTAATGAAGTTGGATCTGGGTAAATGTCCCTCTAAGGACATCATTCCCCGTTCATCTTCTATACTGGGCTGTCTCTTCACATGACGACGCAAAATTCAAACTCAAACTAATTTGCAAAATGTTCAATTGACAAGATGTATATGTAATTCTAAATAGGTAGGCCATCACTAAAAATAGGGAGTTGGAATTGAATATTCCACAATTCCCAGGAGATCATCAAACTAAACTATCGCTGGTTGAAATTATTTCTTAGTTGCAGAATTGAACTGGCAATCGTTAACCGCATCTGAGAAACGGCTTCTCAATTACTCATTCAATCTCATCTTAATCGATCCTATCTATGTTCCTCTAACTAGGTCACAGAAATATTCAAATCCTGCTAGGATCTGATAGCAGGCAGGTATTTGTCCGGCACACTTCTCTCGCGTGCTCAAACCCTAAAACAGTTTATGGCCAAAACAAAACATGTGCATCTAATTGTGTAGTTAATGACAAGAAACAGTGAGCTGTGAGAGTCAGCGTTGTCTGCATACATCCTCCTGTGTGGCAGTCCTAACTCTCGCTCTAATGTCTCAGAATAAGCAGAATATTAACATATAAGCAAATAAAAAGCAAAATATTAACATATATACAACAACAATGCTCCTAAGCAGCAATGTGTGGAAGTGGCTTCAGCTCTCTCCAGAATTACCCTCATGATTAGGCAACTCTTCAGTGGCTGTTTGTGATTCTCTAGCCACAGATCTCCAAATATACAATGTAAAATGGTGTCATTCTCTCCGTGAGACCACTCACATGGAGGGCGCTGAGAAGTCCTTGCAAATGACTTCAAACCACCCTGTTCACCTGGGCTTATGCACATCCTCTCATGGATCTCAATATTTACCCAGTCACCTGCTCGACCAATGGCCGTTCCCATCAGCTGTGGGCTCTGCCAACCATAATTCGGAGGAAGACCCATACTTCCTGTGGATCAAGCTCACTCATACCACTCTCAAAGTATACGAGCGGCATCATCCTCACATGAGGGTCCTCTCTCCTTTGTAATATGTAAATGTCGGCGGGCGTAGTGAGGGAATTATCGGGAAAAGTAGAGCAAAAGCATTACACTTCTGACTATTGGGAGCTTTAAACAGTTCCAACATGCAGTGGAAACCCTCTGGTTCATTATCTGGGCTCAGTGTAAAGGGGACTGTGGCTAACTGGGGCTCTGAAGTGCCACACACCAAACAATCAGGGCGCTTTAGATCTTTCGCAGTGTCAACAAGCCAGTTGACCCAGCTGTTACCTCTCTTGAGACCCGTCTCAGTCTCAATGGTCTGCCTGACACTTGATATGTTCACATACTCCACCAGGGCGTCCGGCAGCATCTCCACCTCCCTGCTTGACACCTGCACATGGACCAGATAGGTCGTCCCTCCTACGTCACCTACTCCCAGTTTGTAGAATCCGGTCATGTCCACCTGCGGATCAGTTACTGACAGAGTGACTTGGTTACATGGTTTATCCCAAACACCCTCGTCACATTGTGAAATCGGACCTGTGAGTGAGACCATCTTATACAGTCTATGATCTCGATTTACATATGCCCGTGGATCAGTGCTGGCAAAAACATCAGTCCAACCACACTTCTCTGAGCAGAGGTACTTGTGGTTATGAGAGAATCTCCACACAGCTCTGTCCCATATTCCTACCATTCCTTTTGGGCAGCCACCTGTCCTACAAATGTCAAAAGTGGCCACACAGGTTTCCCACAGAACAATACAGTTGGACGCTGGGTGTCATACTCACGTGCTCCTCTTCCTTCTCACTTGAACGCCTCGAACGGTTCCTGGGGGGATACAAAACTGTTGCACCTGGTGGCGCGATTAATTGTGCCAAGTCAGATATGTGTGTTAATGTGGTGTTGGTGTCGATTATGTGTAATTCCTTATCTCGCTGCGCCTCCCACACGATAAATGGGAGTGCTAACATGACCGTCAGGCATGCAGCAGCAAGGCAGAGCTTGGCGGAGGTGATCTCCCCTCCTCTTCTGGCTCTGGTACTCTCCTCATGTTCCTTCATCATCATCCTGGTCGATGGGATCTGCTGGCCTTTCTGGAGCGCGTGCGACGTTTTCGCAATGACTTCGAATGGGCCCATCCACCGAGGCTCTGTCCACTTTCTTTTGTGCACCTTCAACCACACCCAATCACCAGGTTCTACCGGTATCACGGTTTCTCCTTCTGTCACTTTCTCAGCTCTTTGGACCTGGTAGATGTCCAGCACAGGACTCTCTCCCAGCTCTCGTCCAGGGCTGGGCATCGGTCTTCCTGTCAGCAGCTCATGAGGGGAGAGGAACGTCTTCCCTCCCTTCGAGGACCGCATAGACATCAGTGCCAGAGGAAGAGCCTCCAGCCAGTCGAGCTTGGTCCCATGACATATTTTAGCTATTTTGGACTTGATTGTCCGATTGGCTCTCTCGACTATACCCTGGGACTGTGGGTGATAGACTGCTCCGTGTGCATGTGTGATACCTAAATATCGTTCTACCTCTTGTAGATGTTTGTTTGCAAAATGTGTTCCATTATCAGACCTGATCACCCTTGGTACGCCATATCTTGGGATCAGCTCGTCTTTCAGCCATTTCACAACCGACTTTGCGTCCTCTTTCTTGCAGGGGATTGCTTCCACCCACCGTGTGTATCTGTCGATCATCACAAGCAGGTATCTGAAGCCTCTCTTCCTGTTTTCTGCACCCATGTCGGTGTAGTCGATGCAAATTTCTTTAAACGGTGCGTCTGGCACTGGGAACTCTCCTTGGGGACATTTATATGGTCGTTTCATACTGAAGTCATTGCAGGTAGGGCATTCATGGTGATAGAGTTTCACCATCTCGGTCATGTAGGGATGCCACCAGAGGATGGAAACTTCCTCTTCCGTTCTCCTGGGGTTCACATGAGAGGGACCATGTGCCTGCCTGATGAGTCCTTGACACAACCTTGCAGGTGCTACTATGCGTCCATCATGTGACCTCCAGAGACCCTCTAGCTGTCTGGCTCCCTTGTGTGCCCACTGATTCTGCTCATAAACTCCTGCTTCTTTCTGCATGAGCTTGATGTCCTCGATTCCCAGTTTGGGGAGTTCCGGTGCTGCAATGGCTGTCATTTGTCTGAAATACCCGGCCGCTTTCTTTGCTGCTCGGTCGGCTGCTTCGTTTCCTTTTGCCACTGACGTCGTCAAGTTCTGATGTCCTTTGCACTTCATAACTGCTACTTTACCTGGTAGCAAGATGGCAGCTAGCAATTTCTCCAAGTGGCTTCTGTGCTTCACTGGAGCATTTGCTGTTGTTAAGAAACCTCTTCTCAACCATTGAGGACCATCGACATGGACCGCTCCATGTGCATAGGCTGAATCGGTGTAAATGTTGACTGTTTTCCTGTTGAGTGTTCCAGTGCTTTTGTTAAAGCTATTATTTCTGCAAGCTGTGCAGATGCTGGTTGTGCAATGATTTCAGATGCAATTGTTGAATGTTTCTTTCCTTGTTGTTGTACGACAGCGTATGCAGCGATGTTGCTTCTTTCTCCTCTGTGACAGTGTCCATCTGTGAAAAGTGTCAACTCCGGACTGTCCAAAGATTCTGCTTCCAAATCCATCCTTACCTTGAGATCTTTTCTCGCGATTTCTGCACAGTTGTGAGGTTCCTTCAAATTCACATTCAATCCACCTGCCATGTCGTTAGGCTCGTAGGAGAAAGTGATGTGTGGCTGTTGTAAGACTTTTGAGATCTTATCTTGCCTTGTTGCTGTCATGGAGAATGCGCTTGAGGTCAAATATGCAAGGACACCATGTTCTGTGTTGACCTTGAGCTCGTGACACATCACAATGTGAACAGTTTTCTCAATTGCTTTCTTCAAGGCCGCCAGGTGCCTTGTGCAACCTGTTTGGCCTTTCTCGATGTGATCTAGCTTCGAGCTGTAGAACATCAGTGACCTTCTCTCTCCCTCCTTTTTCTGAAACAACACAGCAGATACCATCCCTTTGTTTCAGAAACATCAAGGTGGAAGGGCCTGCTGTAGTCAGGTGTCGAGAGCTTCGATGCTTGACCTACTTCCTGTTTGGTCTTGATGAATGACTCTTCTGCATCCGTGGTCCATGTCAGCATGCCTTTCAGATTACGGTTTCCTGCTTCAGTCAACATGTCTCGGAGTGGTTGTGTGAGAGACGTGAAGCCAGGAATGTAATGGCGGCTGTAGCCTGTTAAGCCAAGGAACGACAAGTTGAGTCCTTTCTCCTCTCGTTGTGGAGTGAACTTGAGGGCGGGCATTTCCGTGTGTTGGAGCGCCGTAATATGCATCTTGATTCTCCATGGGATGCTGATGTGGGAACTGAGCTGGGGATTGGTAGCTGTAGGCTGCGCTATTTTGATGAACTTGGGGATGTTGATTATGGAGCCGAGATGGGGGTGGGAGGCTTCTGGGCTTTGGAGTGGTCTGGTAGGCTGAGTCATGATACTGAGAGCTCTGAGAGGGGAGGCTTCTGTTGTCAGAAGATCCTTGATGGGCTGGAGGATACTGAGCTGGCAGTGGGGGTTCTGTGCGCCGATTGTGGAGGGGGGGTTTCCTGAAAGGCATCTATCTTCCAGTTGGATCTGTAACTTTTGGAGTTGGGAACTGTGTCTTTGTCTGAAAGCCACTGTTTCACTCCCTCATTTCTACTCTGTGAAGTTAGTGAGATGCTGCGTTCTGTACTACTGCTGTCTACACTCCTCCTTTCTCTGTCTGAGTGATTTCTCAACAGTGACCTCCTTCTCTCCTCCTCTATCTGTGCTACCCTGTCTGCTTCTCTTCTCTGAAATTCTCTGTCTAGCCTCTTTTCTTTCTCTACCTGCTCTTTTCTTTTCTCCTCATCTCTCTCGTGCCTTCTCTGTTCTTCTCTCTCAGCTGCCCTGTCGGCTGCTCTTCTGTGAGATTCTCTGTCCTGCCTCTCTTTCTCTTCGACCTGCTTTAACCTTCTTTCCTCATCTCTCCTCTCTGTCTCGCACTTTCTTTTCTCTTCTACCTGCTTTTCCTCTCTGTCTGCTGCTAACTTCTCATTTGCCCTCACTAACTCCAAAGCAGCTAAACTTTCCTGAAAGTGTATTAGGTTACTACGCATGTGTGTGTCAGAGTCTGTTCTATACTCAAACTCAACCCTGCCTCCTGTCAGTTCTACTACTGGGGCCATTGTATGTAGGGCTTCGGTCTTAAATGGGTTGTGGGCGTACGGGGGAGGGTTCTGGCATATGACGGATAGATGGAAGGGTTTGCACTGGGGCCTGTGGCACAGGATCGGGGCTGGCTGCCTCTGCAGCGTGTCAGTCAGGGAGCTTCTCTGCAGGGCACGTTTGGGGGCGTCGCCTCTTCCTCCTTCACCTGTTGTAGTCTGGCCTTCCTGTCCTCATGCACCGTCAGGCCATGTAGCAGACGTCTGGCCTGGACCACAGCATCACTAGCTTTGTCGAGCTCTGTTGATCGGGACCTGTACCATAATTTCTCCTGCTGTTGTTCTTGCGCTGCTTTGTGTCGCAGTTTAAGCACCTTCATAAGCATCAGCTTTTGGTCTTCCGTTGGGCTGTCCTGGTTTGTTATGTCGAGTAAACCTTCTGCATGCCATTGCTGAATATGCTTCCTCAGGGTCTTGTATTCACTCAGTCTGTCCGATTGTCTTACCATATACATAGCAGCATGGAGTGCATTTTCGATCCAAGTGCCTGGAACGTCAGTTGAAGCAGTTACCGGCATTGTTGAGGGGATCAGGTACTGATAGGCTTAATATATGTAAGGATATGTATATGTAGAAGTAAAAAATAAAAAATTCAAGTTCAGAATTTTTCCAAAAATAATTCAAAAAATTATTTTTTGTAAAAATTCTAAAATCCAATTATTCTACACTATGTGTCTAAACGTGGGTGCGGTGCGGTTGGGAAAATTTCAAATTAGTTAGGGAAAAAATATCATACACTGCAAATGAACAGCGTACACAATTATACAATGTAGTCTCAAATATGGGAAAAGACTTACTTTTATGCAAACATTTTATTTTTATTTTATTATTTTTTAAACTTTTGTAAATATAATGGGAAAAAACTGGTTACTTTTATCAAACAGTAATCACAGACTATGCAAAAATCAAACACAGCAATCTCAAGACACTGCACAAATCAGCACAGCTATCTCAGACAATGCAAATTGAACACAGCAATCTTAGACAATGCAAATAGTTAAGTACAGTAATTGGAAAAAAGACGTTATTATTACACAAACATTTAACAACCTACTGTAAATGGGAGAATATTAGTTACTTTAAACAAAACTGCCAATCTAGTACTTTCGCATGAATAGCTGCTGAGAAATTGATTACTCGCAAGCCCCAGGCTCACTGTAATAATGACCACTATTGTTAATCAAATCAATAGTAAACTCGCACTATGACTAGAAATATGGAAATAAAACACAATCTATATACAGAGAAAAGTGATGAGAAATCAAATACTCGGAATGCCCTATGGCATTTCTGTATTAATAACCACTATTGTTAATCAAATCAATAGTAAACTCACACTATATCTAGAAATATGGAAATAAAACACAATCTATATACAGAGAAAAGTGATGAGAAATCAAATACTCGGAATGCCCTATGGCATTTCTGTATTAATAACCACTATTGTTAATCAAATCAATAGTAAACTCACACTATATCTAGAAATATAACACAATCAAAATACAGAGAAAAGTGATGAGAAATCAAATACTCGTATAACTTATGGTGATACTGTATTAATAACCACTATTGTTAATCAGAATCAATAGTAAACTCACACTTTGTCTAGAAATAAAACACAATCAAAATACAGAGAAAAGTGATGAGAAATCAAATACTCGTATAACTTATGGTGATACTGTATTAATAACCACTATTGTTAATCAGAATCAATAGTAAACTCACACTTTAAAACTGGCAGTAGTACTCAAAGAAAAGAATATGTCTTTAATTCTAATTTGTCAAAATGTGTTGGTGAAAACAGCATGTAATCTGGTGTGTCGGATGTCATAAACCACCTGGCTCAGTGACTCTAAAGTTGTTTCTTAATTTCCAACAACAACCACACGATGGTGCTAAAATGTTAACCCTTAATCCCTCTACGAAGTATGTATTTCAGAACCTCTAGGAGGCGCTAATCCAAATCGTGGCGTCTTCTACGAATGCTAATGTATAACCCACGTGTCTTTTTACTTAATGAACAATAAAAAATGTATTTCCTAATGGACCTCGGTTTATCTGACTCGCAATTGTTAACCCCACTTACAGTATTTTAAAATAAAAAATTAGCACGTTGATCTGGTCAGAACGGTTCGTTAATATGTGTATCAGGCTCGCCGACCGTCACATCACCATATTAAATTTTGAGTCTACCCGACAGTTATTTAACAAACTTTAGTTTTCTAACGCTATCTGTCTAAATATTAGACTCTAGACCACGTGTCGTCCTTTACGAATTGCTTCAATGTGCCTTCGATGGCAGAAACTCCCAGCTAAAGCTTACGAATTTGCACGTCGCAGCTCAACAAATACCTCCACAATGACTCGTGCAACAAACAACACACATTACGTTTAACGTACAACAATTAACGTGCAATACAACAAATAAAGCATGCGTGCTACAACATATTATATACACTACACCAATCCACTGCAAATGCTTCTCCCGCAGGCTTATGCCCGTCGTTTTCTACGGTAAAAAAACAATATTTAATCCGAGGGGCTTCACACCACTCCACACGCTAAATTCCTATTCATAAACTATGCAGATTTGACGTAACTGGTTCTGCCTTACCGTATGATATTGCGCGCGGTTCGTCTGGAGTGGCGTGAAACCGCCCGGTCCTTTCAAGCCACGAGGTTCCTTTTACAGTCCACGTTGGGCTCCAACTGTTAAGTGTGGTTCGAAACTGCGGTCCCGTGCTTGATATAAAAAGAGAATCCGAATCTGATGATTACGTTTTAACAATATTTAATGGCAGAAGCATAAGCAGTAGACTGGGGCTACAATCGTAGGGCCAAGCGGAGCGTTACGCCACAGACTAAAAGCAACGTTGCAGATAGGGGATGTCTTGTAAGCTTCCGACCGTCCCGAGAGTAGACTGAATCTCACCTCACGCACAAGTTTTATCAGTTTCACTTTCACACCTTTCCTCTAAACGTTAGCTCCATTGGTCAGTTCAGCATGCTACGCTCTCGTTGGCTTACGGCCAGCTAACAGGTAATGAGCCGGTCAAACGTCATGATCCCACGACCCAAGCTACTTCCGGTCACCTGGGCGACGGAAGTCTCACGTGACACTCCTGCTCCAATCAACATCACGGATTTCCACCGGCTTCCAACTCACGTGGCAACATGTAAACAACAAACTAACTTTCATTCTCATGCAGCATACATATAAACAAACATAAACATACAAGTATTACAAACATATTCATAAACACATAAAAACATTACTTCTGCCATTGACATATGCATAGAGTAGACACTACCTCCATGCTTCATAACACAACAATATTCTCCCTAATATTTCTCTAATCATATCTTGCTATATGTATTATTAAAACACAAACGTACTATGTACATGTGCAAAGTCAAAATGAATTATTACAACTTAACACATGCAATGACACGTCTCAATGTGATGGACTGCTGTGCTAACTCGTTAGTGCCAGAAAGATGATCTCGTCGATTGTAGTAGACGCTATAGTCCTCTGAAATACAAATAATGCGAGACATAAACATAGCAAAATATATTGTTGAACAGCGAGTTAGTCATAAATTTTGAAGAAAACAAGTTTAATGGAGAAGCTAAAACCAGTAACCCATCCCTTTTCACAAAAAACAAGCTCATTCAAGGCAGAGAGTGTGGTTTTAAGTACTTTATTGAAGTCCACAAAATGTTGTTGCCAGGACCGACTGCTTTCAGAATGTTGTCAGAAACCTGAGAACAGAAATATCAGTCAGACATTTTGGAATACATTTAAACTTTAAAGAAATTAATATGGGAATGTTCACCCTAAACTAACATTTAAAGTCAAGACTTACAGCAAGGATCCTGATGGTCCAAATGGTGTCAGGAAACCAGTGACTACTGCCACCTGGGACTGTATCGGGATGGAATTCCTCTTGGAGGATCAATCATTTGTACGTTCAAGTTGTTAAGCTGCATATTACGACCAGAAAACCTGCCAACGGGGGAAAAGAACTCGGAAATGCCATTTATTTTGGTTTGGTAGACTGATGGCTGGGACTCAGAAGGGGTCTGAGGACCAGCTTGAATAGCAATACCCCTACTTGAAGAGAAATCCAACGCCAATCTTTTACCAGTCTTGGGTGAGACAAAATCCCAAATGCCAGCTTTGCTCTGGGTGACACCTTTTGCATTGGGGTTGGTTTGACCATGCAGCTGGTAGTTTTGAGTGGGTTTCTGAATTTGCAGCTTGTGCAGGGAAGTGGACTGGTAACTAGACAGTTGAGATTTGAGCAGCTGTGGCTTGGGCTGGTTGACGGACGGGGAGTGGTAGCCAGGCTTCTGGAGTCTAGGGTGCAGGGGCTTGTAGACGGACAGGGGCTGGGACTCAATTCTTTTATCATTCTTGGGCGAGACAAAATCCCACATGCCAGCTTTGCTCTGGATGACATCTGTTGCATCAGGGTTGGTTCGACGAGACTGCTGGGGGTTTTGCGTCGGTTTCCGAATTGGCACCCGGGGCTTGGGCTGAGAGACGGACGGGGACTGGTAGATATGCTGCTGGGGCTTGATTGAGTTGGCTGACGGGTAGTCAGAAGGAGTCTGAGGACCAGTTTGCATTCCAATTTCCCTACTTGACGCAATACCAGACTCAAATCTTGTTCCAGTTGGGGATGAGACAAAAATCCCACATGCCAGCTTTCGACTGGATTACACCTTTTGCATTGAGGTTGGTTTGACGAGGTTGCTGGGAGTTTTGAGTGGGTTTTCGAACATTCAGTGAACCAGAACCGTAACTAGAAACACTTCCCTCTGGACTGTATCCAACTACTTGCCCACCTGCACTGTGACTGGATCTAGAACTACCGAGAAACCTTCCATTCTGTGCAGAGCTCTCAAAAGCAGACGGAAAAGCTAGTTTGCTGTTTCTTGTGTAACCACTGCCTACACGTCTGTCGCCGATAGCTAAAAAAAGAAATCAAAAGACCAGTTCTGTAAACAAGTTGAAGCTGCAGCTAGCGTAGCATTCATTCTTACCATTTGCATGCTGCACCAAAGTCAACAGTGAGAGCACAAGCACGCTGAAAAAAGACAAGTTAACAAAACACAATTGAATCATTAAACATTTACTAGAAACAAGCAGAGTAACTGTACCTTAGAGAAAACCCCAAACACATGTTTAGTTCTCAGGCTGAAACTAAACTGTTTATAAATTGTGTCGCTGCTAACAGGAAGGATAACAGAATGAGAAACTAGGGTTTCAGTTTCATGATTGTTGCAATGACTGTGTCCCTTTTAAAGTGTTCCTTCCGACCAATCACGTCTCACACTGATAAATTAATTGGTAACAGGTTAGGATGTCCACTCTAACAACCTGGGCAGATGTTGCCAATTTAGCTCATTTGTTCTGTTAACTAGCTGCGGGACAAATGTCCAAATGAGAAGGTTCTAAGTACATTTGTTTTTATTTGTTTATGAATTCACATTTTGATCTTGGAGATTTCACATTGCATTTTTTAGAATGCTGCATTAAGTACTGCATATTATTCAGTGCTTTTGCTCTGACATGAACAAAAACTAATGCCAGTTTAAAAGAGATTTGCTTTTTAGTGCTTGTTGAAAATAGTTTCATCTAAAAATGTTGATTTTTTACATTTTAAGCTAGGAGCAGGAATTAATTAGCTAGTGCGCACACTCCTCTGAGAGCTCCGATGCCGGCGCTATTTATTAATTAGCAATATAGCCTAGGACTATGAGGAAATACATATATAAAGCACCTCAAACATGAAAGAAATTACAGAATTCTTGAAACATTTAAGACTTTTACTTTGAAAAATGTCCTAATTGATACATTAAAATTGAGTGATTGCCAGTGATGGGGATTTCAGATATGTATGGAACACATCTGCATCATTAATTTCCTGGAAATCTAAATCCATTTAGAGAACTTTCTTTAACATACAAAAGTCTGACTTATTTTTATAAACTCTTCCTTTGTACAGTAAAATGTTTAATGTTAGCATAATTTAAGTAGCCTTACGATGTCATACTCAGAATTCTAGTCAGAATGTGAGTCTGATACGCTCCGTTGGGCTGTGATTATGGGGCGTGTCTCAACCGAACCAGGAAAGCAAATGCTTCTTCGCTCAATTGGATAGAGCTACAACCAATCAGAGCAACGTAGCATGTGACGTATTTTAAGCGACGCATAGTTGTTGAACTCAACTGCACGCACACTGGAAAAAGCAAGCGCCTTTTGATGACGTGATTGGTTACGTTACTGTGGATCATCTGTCCGTCATCGTATAAAGCCCGCCCTGACAATCTGATTGGTCCGTCATCGTATAAAGCCCACCCTGACAATTTGATTGGCCCGTCAATTTTTGACCGGAGAATATTTTCTCCCCAATGGAGCGATGCCAGAACCAACTTCCCGACCAAATGTTTTTAGGGTGGGGCTAAGTTCGGTCTGGTATCCAGGCTACAATTTAAGCTTAATCTGAAACGATCTATAAAGATACAAAATCAGTTCATTGTTTACTTTTTTATATTAGTGTATGATTTGTCGTCATCCTATTTTGATAAACGGATGTCGTTTCACGTGGTTCTTTCCGCTAACTTTGCAAAACTGGATGTTGTCACTTATATCCTTCCGCTAACTTTATCAAAACCCTCGCGCGCTGCCGATCGAATGCGTCCACCGTGAGCATCAGTCTATCCGGATTCAGTCGTGCGAGTGTCGGCCGAGTTGACAGCTGGGTGATTCAACTCGGGGGACGGGACACAGCTCGGCGCGTGAGGATCCCCACGTGGACCTCTCACTCTGCCGGCACTCAGCGGGCGCATCGTCTCCGTTGCGGCACGCGGCGATTGAAACGATAGTTCTCGCAGATGTGACGTCATCTGATCGGCCGTTTTGAGAACGCTGATTAAAACCGATAATGGGAATATCGACCGATCAGATCAGTGCATCCCTTACCGTAGCTGGACGCTATGTCCATTCGCGCACCTCAAGTTTTTTGTTTTTTCATCGCAGACTTTTGCCTTAGGTGCTCAGCATATGTCAGGCGTTCGGGAAATCGGCTTCAGCGCTCGCCCAAATGTTCTCTAGGCAGGAGAAACCCTGCAAATAGCAGCATGTCACAATCCTTGGAACACAGAGTGGACAGTTCTTGAATGTCCATTTTAATAATGGGGCATTAAGTCACTTTAACGCTCATGTCAAGCTCTAACTTTCTTCATGCAGTCAACTATAAATGTCCATTTACTGCGCTTTTATTAAATTGCACAACATATGCAAAGAAATTAGCTTCCAAATTGAAAGTCATTTAGATATTCACTTACAAAAATTGGTTGAACTTCTGCTGGACAAACTGTATTCAAGAGGTAAGATGACAGATGTAAAAATTGAAAGATGCTGTGATTAGAAATCCTATAGAAGTCAAATATGGAATAAGTTTCTGAAAATAAAATAAAGTTTAATACAAAAGTATCTCAAATCAGTAACCTGACCATTATTTCACAAAGACTGAGAGAAAACAAAAATAATGCATGGCAGGGAGTGTAGTTCCAACGACTTTATTGAATTTCACAGAAGGTTGATATCAGGACCGACTGCTTTCAGAATATGGTCAGGAACCTGAGAACAGAAACATTTAAATTTAAAATACATTTGGATTGTAATGTTCTTCACCCCAAATAATTTTGTAGTGTATGTTTGAGAACATTTAAATGTAATACTTACAGCCAGGATGGTTAGGTCAATGGTTGTCATCTTACACAGGAACCAGTGAATCTTGCCACCTGAGGCGGTGTGGAGATGATATTGGAATTCCTTTGGAATTTGGAGAAACCGTCAATTAAGCATTTTGGTTGGCAGGCTCCAAATAAAGACCAGAAACCCTTCCATCAGGAGAAAATATTTCCCAAACGCCATCTTCACTTGGATATCCGACCAACTGGGGCTGGTATACGGGCTGCTGGGGCTTTAGATACGGACTAGAAATGCCAATGGAAGAAAGTACCTGCTGGGTCGGGGACAGGTACCTGGGCTGCACAGTCGCTTTAGTTTGAAGAACCTCTTGCTGGGGAAAGTAACTGGGTTTTTGTGGGTTGGGTGGAGAAAAGGACCTGGGTTGCACATAAGGACCGGAAGCTCCATCATCAGAAAAAATGTCCCACATGCCAGCTTTGGTCTGAAACACACCCTGCTGGGGCTTGTGGGGGTAGCTGGGTTTCTGGGGCTCAAGTTGGGATGGGGAACTGGGTTGTCCATTTTGAGCAGAAACTGCTCCATCAGGGGAAAATATTTCCCAAATACCAGCTTTGGTTTGAGACACACCCTGCTGGGGCTTTGGCAGGTGGCCAGTTAAGGGCTTTAGCTGGTAAATGGACGGCTGGTAGCCAGGCTGCTTGGGCTTTGGACTAAGCTGGTAGACGTACTGCTGGTAGCCGGGTTGCTGGGGCCTGTAAATGACCTTCGGTAGCTGGGGTGGGGACCCGGGTTGCCCATTACCTTTGGTTTGAAGCGCCCCTTGCTCGGGCAGGAAGCTGGGATTCTTGGGCACGGATCCAAATTTAAAAGAACCAGAACCGCCATTGGGGGATAAAATGTCCCACATACCAGCTTTGGTTTGAAACACCCCTTGTTGAGGCGGGGACAGAGACCTGGGTTGAAAATTTTGACGAGAACTGCCACCACCATCGGAAAATATGTCCCACATGCCAGCTTTGGTTTGAAACACTCCTTGTTTAGGAGGGGATGGGAAGCTAAGTTTCTGGGGCTTGAGTGGGGATGAGGAACCAGGTTGCGCAATATGTCCAGAATATTCTCCATTGGGGTCAAATATATCCCACATTCCTGCTTTGCTTTGAAACACCTCTTTTTGTGGCTTTGTCAGGAATACAGGTTGCACATTAGGACCAGAAACGTCACCGTTGAGGAAAGAAATGTCCCACATACCAGCTTTGGTTTGAAGCACCCCCTGCTGGGGCTTTGGCAGGTAGGCGGGCTTGGGCTGGTAGCCAGACAAGGATGGGTAGCCAGGGACTGGCTTTAGCTGGTATATGGACGGCTGGCTGCCGGGCAGCTTGTGCTTTGGCTTAAGCTGGTAGATGTACTGCTGATAGCCAGGCTGCTGGGGCCTGTAGATGACCTTTGGGAGCTGGGGTGGAGAACCCGGTTGACCATTAGCTTTTGTTTGATGCGCCCCTTGCTTGGGCAGGAAGCTGGGATTCTTGGGCGGGGATTCAAACTGACTAGAAGGACCAGAACCGCCACCAATGGGGGCGGAAATGTCCCACATGCCAGCTTTGGTTTGAAATACTCCTTGCTGGGGCGGGGACAGGGACCTGGGTTGAAAATTAGGCCGAGAACCGCCACCATCGTCGTGGGAAAAAATGTCCCACATGCCAGCTTTGGTTTGGAGCACCCCTTGTTGAGACTTGGGTGGGTAGCTTGGCTTCTTGGATGGGGATCCAGGTTGAATAGAAGGATCAGAAATTCTAGAGGTCGAAAATATGTCCCATACGCCAGCTTTGGATTGGGGATAGCTGGCTTTCTGGGGCTTGAGTGGGAATGTGGAGCCAGGTTGGGTAATAGGACCAGAAACTGCCCCATCGGGGTTTAATATGTCCCACATGCCAGCTTTGGTCTGAAACACCACCTGCTGGGGCTTGTAGGGGTAGGTGGGTTTCTGGAGTTTGAATGGGGAGCTGGAATGTGCATTATGACCAGAAACTGCCCCATCAGGGGTAAATATATCCCACATGCCAGATTTCGTTTGAAACACCCCTTGTTGGGTGGGGGAAAGAAAGCTGGGTTTCTTGGGCAAGGTTCCAGGTTGAATAGTGGGACCAGAAACACCACCAGAGGGAGCCAATTTATCCCACATACCAGCTTTGGTTTGAAACACCCCCTTCTGGGTCTTTTTAGGGTAGGTGGGTTTCTGGGGCTTGAGTGGGGATGGGGAGCCAGGTTGCACAATAGGACCAGAAACTGCGCCATCCGGGGTAAATATGTCCCACATGCTAGCTTTGGTCTGAAACACCCCTTGCTGGGGTTTGGGCAGATATTGAGACAAGGACAGGTAGCTTGGCAGGGGCTTACGCTTGTAGATGGAAGGCCGATATCCGGGCTGCTTGTCCTTTGGTTGAAGCTGGTAGTGGGATGGCTGAGGCTTGTAGACGATCTGTGTGGTCTGAGGTGGGGGCAGGGAAATGGGTTGCACATCAGGACCAGAAACTCCAACATCAGGAGAGAAAATGTCCCACACGCCAGCTTTTGTTTGAAGCACGCCCTGCTGGGACTTGGGTGGGAAGCCGAGTTTCTGGTTCTTAGGTGGGAAGCCCGGTTGCGGCAGACTGGACTGCTGGGTTTTAGACTGTGACCCGATCTTGAAAAAAACATCTGAAACTCCAATTGGATAAATAATGTCAGATTTGCTAGGTTTGGTTTGAAGCAAACCCTGCTGGAGTTTGGGAGGGTCACCGAGTTTCGGGGCTTTGGATGGGGACAGTGAACCGGGTTGCGCATTAGGACCAGAACCTGCCCCATCAGGGGTAAATATATCCCACATGCCAGCTTTCGTTTGAAACACCCCCTTCTGGGGCTTTTTAGGTAGGTGGGTTTCTGGGGCTTGAGTTGGGATAGGGAGCCAGGTACGGCAATAGGACCAGGAACTGTGGCATCCGGGGTAAATATGTCCCACATGCCAGCTTTAGTTTGAAACACCCCCTGCTGGGGTGTGTGAGGTTGGCTGGCCTTCTGGGGCTTGAGGGGATGGGGAGCCAGGTTGCACAATAGGACCAGAAACTGCGCCGTCCGGGGTAAATATGTCCCACATGCCAGCTTTGGTCTGAAACACCCCTTGCTGGGGTTTGGGCGGATATTGAGACAAGGACGGGTAGCTTGGCAGGGGCTTACGCTTGTAGATGGAAGGCTGATAGCCGGGCTGCTTGGGCTTTGGTTGAAGCTGGTAGTGGGATGGCTGAGGCTTGTAGACGATCTGTGTGGTCTGAGGTGGGGGCAGGGAAATGGGTTGCACATCAGGACCAGAAACTCCAACATCAGGAGAGAAAATGTCCCACACGCCAGCTTTTGTTTGAAGCACGCTCTGCTGGGACTTGGGTGGGAAGCCGAGTTTCTGGTTCTTAGGTGGGAAGCCCGGTTGCGGGAGACTGGACTGCTGGGTTTTAGACTGTGACCCGATCTTGAAAAAAACATCTGAAACTCCAATTGGATAAATAATGTCAGATTTGCTAGGTTTGGTTTGAAGCAAACCCTGCTGGAGTTTGGGAGGGTCACCGAGTTTCGGGGCTTTGGATGGGGACAGTGAACCGGGTTGCGCATTAGGACCAGAACCTGCCCCATCAGGGGTAAATATATCCCACATGCCAGCTTTCGTTTGAAACACCCCCTTCTGGGGCTTTTTAGGGTAGGTGGGTTTCTGGGGCTTGAGTTGGGATAGGGAGCCAGGTACGGCAATAGGACCAGAAACTGTGCCATCCGGGGTAAATATGTCCCACATGCCAGCTTTAGTTTGAAACACCCCCTGCTGGGGTGTGTGAGGTTGGCTGGCCTTCTGGGGCTTGAGTGGGGATGGGGAGCCAGGTTGCACAATAGGACCAGAAACTGCGCCATCCGGGGTAAATATGTCCCACATGCCAGCTTTGGTCTGAAACACCCCTTGCTGGGGTTTGGGCGGATATTGAGACAAGGACGGGTAGCTTGGCAGGGGCTTACGCTTGTAGATGGAAGGCTGATAGCCGGGCTGCTTGGGCTTTGGTTGAAGCTGGTAGTGGGATGGCTGAGGCTTGTAGACGATCTGTGTGGTCTGAGGTGGGGGCAGGGAAATGGGTTGCACATCAGGACCAGAAACTCCAACATCAGGAGAGAAAATGTCCCACACGCCAGCTTTTGTTTGAAGCACGCCCTGCTGGGACTTGGGCGGGAAGCCGAGTTTCTGGTTCTTAGGTGGGAAGCCCGGTTGCGGGAGACTGGACTGCTGGGTTTTAGACTGTGACCCGATCTTGAAAATAACATCTGAAACTCCACCAATTGGAGAAAGAATGTCCCACATACCAGCTTTAGTTTGAAGCACCCCCTGCTGGGGTTTGGGAGGGTCACTGGGTTCCTGGGCTTTGGATGGGGACAGTGAACCGGGTTGCGCATTAGGACCAGAAACCTCTCCTTTGGGGGAAAATAGGTCCCACATTCCATCTTTGGTTTGAAACACGTCCTGCTGGGGCGCAGAACGAGGATGAGGTCCAGTTTGCGCACTACCCTTACTTGAAACAATTTCCAAATCATTTTTCTCTCCATTATGGGGCGAGACAAAATCCCACATGCCAATTTTAGTCTGGATGTCAACATTGATTTGAAGAGGCTGCTGGGAGTTTTTTGTGGGTTTCCAAACATTCAGTAAACTAGACCCGTAATTAGATAAACTTCCCTCTGGACTATTACTATTTACTTCGCCACCAGCACTGAGATTGCTTCTAGAACTAACCAGAAACTCTTCAGGCTCTCCAGAGCCCTCAAAATTGGATGAAAAAGCTGATATGTTAGTTCTTTGATGATCATGGCCTCCACTTCTGTCACAAAGTGCTAGAAAATTAAAAATGACAAAAAATGAGCAAAGTTAACATGTTCCAAAAGTGAAACTGCATTTAATGTATTAGTAATTCTTACCGTTGTCATGCTGCCCAAATGTCAAAAGTGAGAACACAAGCACTCTACAAAAAGAAAACAGAGTGAACAAACCACAACAGAAGCATTACACATTTGACAAAACCAAGAAGAAAAACTATACCTCACACACAATCCCAAATACATTTTGGGTTCTCAAGCTGAAGCTAAACAACTTGCAACATGTGTGGCTGCTTACAGGACCTCCACCAGGACAGAGAACTAGTGTTTTAGTTTCACATTGCACAGACAGTGGCCCTTTTCAAGTGTTGCTGCCGACCAATCACGTTTCACGCTGATGAAGTAATTGGAATCAGGTTGGGTTGTCCACGCCTACAACCTGGGCAGGTGCTTAACATTCAGCTCATTTGTACAGTTTAGATATTTATTAAGTTAAATTCAAACAAAATTATAAACATTGACTAGCTGCAGGACAAATTCAATTTAATTCAATGTCTCCATATAGACAGTATAGAAACTAAGGATAAGTGTGTCACTCTATTTATCTCTTCATCCAAACATTATGGAGCTGTATTGCAATGATCTTGAAGTACATGTTGAGAAAAGTGCATTGTGTTTAGTATTGATGTACCTAAGTATAATAGTGATGATAGCATACTTCATGAACAATTCAATAAAGTTTATTTTGTACAGCTCTCTAGTGTGGCAATGTGGTACAAGCTCAAGATAATATACATACAATCATGTCACTTTTCACAACATTTTAATGAAAGAAAACTGAAGACAAAGATTGAAAACATTTGTGAAGCACCAGTCATGTTTGTGGTTTCACAATAATGTCATGCCATCACTAACCACATTAGATTTTAAAAGAGGTATGAAGGATCGATAGCGCAAAGAAAGAAAAGTAACGTCAATGCTACAAGTCCCTGTTAGCAGAGTTTGAGACCCAGGTAGAGAGTTTGGATCTTCCCATCTCTGTTGATGTTGCAGTGACCAATCAGGTTCCTTGAAATGTCCAGGTTTTTGCTGCATAGCATGTAAAAGCAATGACATTGACTGATCTAGAGGCTAAAAAGCTTGTACATTACATTGGTGCAGACCAATTACTTCTCACACTGATGAAGTGATTGGAATCGGGTTGGGATTTCCACCCCAACAAGAACAGGTATTTTATATAAATAAAATAAAAAAATATATATGCATCTAAAGTGCTAGATTACAGTTTAACCTCTCCAAATCCAGGTTAAGCCAGAAGAATATCAAACCAGTAATCTGACACATCAGTTCTCAAAGACTCAGAAGAAACATTTGCTAAAGTTGTTATTTTATTGAGTTTCAGAAAAGGGTTGATGCCAGAATAGACCAGTATGTGGTGTGGTCCAGAACCTGATAATTTTTTTTTAGAAAGTTTGCTATGCAGTCATTTACACTTCAAAGACATCTCTTTACCCTCACTTGGCCAAATTAACCATGTAATCTGTTTGAGAACATTTAGAATAAAAACTAAGGATCTGTTAGGTCAATAGCTGCCATTTAACATGAGAATCAAGGAGCACTGCCACCTGGGACGTGTTGGGATGACAATGGAATTTGTCAAGTTAATGGAGTAACCTGTACCTTTAAATTGCCAGATTGCACATGAGGACTAGAAAACTCACCAATGGGAGAAATTAACTGTCACGAGGCATGTTTATCAGTAAAGAAGAAACTGAATAGTTTCCTTTCCAAACGTCCAAAATGAAGCGAGCTAAAACTCCAGAATACCATTGACCCTGGCATAAAGATCAAAATAATTTCACACATTGCAAGTTAGTACAATGTAACAAAAGAAGTTTAACAGAATAATAACAGTAACTTGACCAATTTAACAAAGTCCCAGAACAATAACAAAAAGCTAATTCATAGCAGCGAGTGCAGTTCCAAGTACTGTATTGAATTCCACAATAGAGTTGATGCCAGTACGGACCACTTTCCAAATGTGGTCAGGTACCTGAGAAAATAAGTATTATTTAGAAAGTTTGCAATAATTTATTTAAATTTATTTAAAGTCAAGACTTACAGCAAGGCTCCCAAATGTCTAAATAGCGTCTATTTCACTCTGGAACCAGTGACTGCTGCCACCTGGGACGGTATCGGGAGGAGATTCCTCTTGTTCTTGGAGGAATGGTCATTAAGTTGGTAGGCAGCATACTGCGAGCAGAAACCCTTCCAAGGGAAGAAGATTGAATCTCCACTTTGGGATTAGATTGGTGGCCGGGTTGATAGCCAGACGGGGACTGGTATCCATAGGCGGGCTGCTGGGGCTGGTAGACTGCTGGCTGGGGCTCAGAAGGGGGCGGAGGACCAGCTTGCATAACAATTTCCCCACTTGAAGCAATACCAGACTCAAATCTTTTCCCATTCTGGGCAGAGACAAAATCCCACTCGTCAGCTTTGGTCTGGACGACACCTCTTGCTTTGGGGTTGGTTTCACGAGGCTGCTGGGAATTTTGAGTGGGTTTACGAATGTCCATCGAGCTAGACCTGTAACTGGAAACACTTCCCACTTGACTGTGTCGATCTACTTGACCACCTGCACTGTGACTGGCTCTACCGAGAAACCTTCCATTCTGTGCAGAGCTCTCAAAAGCAGACGTAAAAGCTGGTTTGATGTTTCTTGTGTAACCACTGGAGCCTCCCCGTCTGTCGCCGATGGCTAGATGAAGGAAAACAATACAAAAGATCAGTTCTGTAAACAAGTTGAAGCTGCAGCTAGTGTAGCATTACTTCTTACCATTTGCATGCTGCACCAAAGTCAACAGTGAAAGCACAAGCGCGCTGAAAAAAAGAAAACAAATTGAACAAAACAAACCACAATTGAATAATTACTAGAAACAAGAAGATTAACTTTACCTGACACAAAATCCCAAATACATGTTTGGTTCTCAAGCTGAAGCTAAACCGGTCGTAATGTTTGTCGCTGCTAACAGGAAACCACTGACAAACTACTGATTCCGTTTCATGACTGTTGAACAGACAGTGGCCCTTTTCAAATGTTTCTGCCCACCATCCCGTTTCACACTGATGAAGTAATTGGAATCAGGTTGGGTTGTCCACGCCAACAACCTGGGCAGGTGTTTCAAATGTATCTCATTCATTTAATTTAGTTAAATTTAATTATAGACACAGGTGTATATCCATCAGATAGAAAAATTCAACAACACCTATCAAAAAAGAAATCCAGCCACAACATGTGGCGAGCCAGCCAGGAGGGTTCCAGGAGGGGTATTTTAGCGCCCAATATTGTTAAAATCAAAGAAATTTTGTTATGCAGGTTCCAGGATGCAATGTGCACATAACCTGTAAGTTTGGAGTGATTACTTCCAATAGTGTAGAAATTGTGACCATTGAAAAACAAGACACGTGCCTACTAGGTTAATTAGGCCATATAATCTTAGCACAATTTGATATCAAATTTGTGTATGATACTTAGGTGATATAGCTTTAATCATGATGTAAAGAAAGTTTGGTCTGAATCGGACTTACAATGGGAAATCTTAGTATGCAGAGAAGAGGCTTTTTTGTAGGTCCAATTAGAAATGTGTGCAGAATTTAAAGTCAATCCGACATTCTGGGTGAGGGATGTCACACATCAACATTTTAGGGGGTGCTATAGCAATTATTTCCCCCCAAATATGACATCTATATCAGAAGGATATTTTCACCAGGCCTAATAAGCCTGGTGAAAATAAGCCTGGTGGCTGCTAGATAGCCCTAATATGCACCCACAGTTCCCCTTACAATTTCTATATGGTCCTCTCGGAACGACTTTGTCGCTCTGACCATCAATACATTAGCTTCTTGAAGCCAGTAAAGAAGTAAATACACCTCCAGACTGATAGGTGTGAGTAAAATGAAATAAATGTGAAGGAAGCACATTAGATTTAATGTATGTAGTAATGAGCAAAGAGAGACTGTTAACGCTAGTGCTGTGATGGTCCTGAAGCAGCGTATGAGGCCGAGCCAGCTTGTTCGAGATCTTTTCGTTTCTAGTGAAGTCGCAGTGACTTACAGGGCTTTCTTGAACTACTGCAGGACACAATCTAAAACTAATGACCCCATATGTCTGTACGTAGAAGGTAAAATATACAACTGCATTGATTGATAACCTTGTAACCTTACCCAGCTCCATCAGGACCTGCTCAAATCCATCCACCCATCTTATAGTAAATCTATTAGTGATGGTAAACAAATGCATCTTCAATCCTGACCACATTTTGGGAAAAGTCCAATATAACTAGTTTAATGGAAACAAATCTCAATCCAGAACCACCATTTCACAAAGACCAGTAAAACAAATTGAAGAACCTCATGCAAGGCAGAGAGTGCAGTTCCAAGTACATTTTATTGAATGTCACAAAATGGTTGATGCCAGGACTGATCGCTCAGACTGTTTAGGAAACCGAGAAGAGAAAAAGAATTTAGCAGTTAGTAAGCCATCTCAAAGTTGAAGTGAAAGATGGATTTTTGGACTTCACCCACATGGATATTTAGCATTAAAAATGTAAACTGTTTGAGACTTACAGCGGGGGATCAATTAGGTCACGGGTTGCCATTTCACACAGGAAACAGAGAGCGCTGCCACTTGGGACGGTGTTGGGACGACTTTGGAATTTGTCTCGTTCTTGGAGGAACAGTCATTCGTACATTTAGGTTGATAGTCTGCACATTACGACCAGGAACACCAACGGGAGAAAACTCAGAAATTGCATGTTTTATTTGAGTCCCTTCATGCAGGGGCTTGGGCTGATAGCCGGACAAGGATGGATAGCGGGGCTGGTAGCCGGACAGAGACCCGGACTGCTTGGGCTGGTAGCCGGACGGGGACGGATAGCCGGGCTGGTAAAATGATGGTTGGGGCTCAGAAGTTGGCGGAGGACCAGCTTGCATAACAATTTCCCCACTTGAAGCAATACCAGACTCAAATCTTTTTCCATTCGAAGCCGAGACAAAATCCCACTTGGCAGCTTTGGTCTGGATGACACCTTTGGCATTTGGGTTGGTTTGACGAGGCTGCTGGGAGTTTTGAGTGGGTTTACGAATGTTCATCAGGCTAGACCCGTAACTAGAAACACTTCCCACTGGACTGTATCGATCTACTTGACCACCTGCACCGTGACTGGCTCTAGAACTACCGAGAAACCTTCCATTCTGTGCAGAGCTCTCAAACGGAAAAGCTAGTTTGCCGTTTCTTGTGTAACCACTGGAGCCTCCACGTCTATCGCCGATGGCTGGAATAGGAAAACAATTCAAAAGATCAGTTCTGTAAAGTTGAAGATGCAGCTAGTGTAGCATTACTTCTTACCATTTGCATGCTGCACAAAAGTCAACAGTGAGAACACAAGCACACTGAAAAAAGACAACAAAGTGAACAAAATGAAACTTGATTGAATAATTAAATATTTACTAGAAACAAGAGTAACTTTACCTGACACAAAATCCCAAATACATGTTTGGTTCTCAAGCTGAAGCTAAACCGGTCGTAATTTTTGTCACTGCTAACAGGAAACACAACAGAACGAACAAACTACTGATTCCATTTCAAGACTGTTGAACAGTGTCCCTTTTCAAGTGTTTCTGCTGACCAATCACGTCTCACGCTGATGAAGTAATTGGAATCAGGTTGGGTTGTCCACGCCAACCACCTGGGCAGGTGTTTCAAATGTATCTCATTTATTTAATTTAGTTTGTTGATCAAATCTAAAAAAGTCAATTCACAAAAGTTACAAATGTTAAGTGGCTGTAAAAAAAAAGAAAGTCCTCATACGTATTAAGTATTTTATTATTATTTATCGAGAATTTCAGATTCTAACCTCTGAGATTTCAGCCTCAATTGAAACAGATGTTAAAACAGAACTATGAACAAGAAAGAAGCTTGTTGCTCTACTATTTAGCTCTCTGTCTAAACATTTTGAAGTTGTATTTTAATGACCTTGAAGTACATGTTGAGAAAACTAATGTTTTTTGTTTATTAGATATTCATCGATCCATCCATCCATTATCAATACAGCTTCATCCTCATTAGGGTCGGGGAGGCGCTGGAGCCTATCCCAGCTGACACAGGGCGAAGGCAGGGGACACCCTGGACAGACCGCCATTCCATCGAGGGCACATATAGGAACATACAACCATTCACACGGTCACATTCACACCTATGGGCAATTTAGAGATCAATTAACATGAGCATGTCTTTGGACTGTGGCAGGAAGCCGGAGAACCGGGAGAGAACCCACGCTGCCACGGGGAGAACATACAAACTCCACACAGAAGGACCACCCCTGACTGGGAATTGAACCCATGGCCCTCTAGCTGTGAGGTGACAGTGCTAGATATTCATATTGATTTTATTACAGAACTGCGTAAGATTTAGGCCTTTCTCATCCACTGACAAAATGTGAATGGTTTGAAATAATATGGCATGTTGCTCAAAAGAAATTAGATTTGACAGCTTCAGTTTCTTCTGAGGACTGCCGTGATTATAGGACAGAGGATTTAATGTAATTCATCTGCACCGAAGAAGAAAAAATGGCAAAGATTGAAAACTTTTCTGAACCACCAGTCGCATTTCTAATTCCACAATAATTTTATGCGAACACGGTTCATTACATTACAGTAGATTGAAAAAGTTAAGACGTATTGACAGCGCAAAGAACTACAAGTCAAGACAAATCCCAGCGAAGGCGCCGTTAGGAGTATCAGACCGAGGTAGAGAGCAAGCCCGTTCTGGAGCTTTCAGTCTCCGATGATTTAGCAGTGACCAATCAAGGCCTTCTTGAACGTGTCCAGCTCTTTGCAGGAAAGGTCATCCAAAAACTGACATGTAAAAACCTGTCAGCTCTGTACAGAGGGTAAATATGCAAGTGCATTGATTTTTATCTTCTAGAGCTCGATTTAGGACCGTTCCAAATGCATCCACCTCCAATACACCATCTCACACTAGACAGTTGTGTGAGAAAAAAAAAAAAAAAAAAAAAAAAAAAAATTCGAAATGCATGTTTCGAAATCACCAGAATACCATTGACACCAAGTATACAGGTAGAAAACTACAGTTGCAAACATTGTGAGTTAGTCATAAAGTCTCCAAGAAAGTTTGTTTAATGCAGAAGAACGTAAAAGCATTAACCCAACCCGTGACCCAAACACCCGGAAATAAAAAAGCTCATTCACGGCAGAGAGTTCAGTTAAATGTACTTTATTTAATTTCACAAAAGGTTGATGCCATGACAGTTCGCCTTCAGAATGTGGTCAGGAACCTGAGAAAACAAACATTTAGAAAGTTTGTTATACATCAATTTAAAAGTTAAGACATTAAAAATGAAGACTTACAGCACGGATCCTGAAGAGCCAAATGGTGTGTTACACAGGAACCAGTGACTGCTGCGACCTGGGACGATATCTGGATGGAATTTCTCTTATTCTTGGAGGAGCAGTCATTTGTACGTTGGTGGGAAGCATATTACGACGAGAAATACCGCCAACGGGCGAAAAAAGTTCAGAAATGGCAGGTTTGAATTGAATCCCCACTAGCTTGGGGTTGGACCGATGGCCTGATGGGGACTGGTAGCGGGGCTGCGGGGACTGGTATACGGATGGGGACTGGTAGCCATAGCCGGGCTGGTAGACTGCTGGCTGGGGCTCAGAAGTTGGCGGAGGACCAGCTTGCATAACAATTTCCCCACTTGAAGCAATACCAGACTCAAAGCTTTTTCCATTCGAAGCCGAGACAAAATCCCACTTGCCAGCTTTGGTCTGGATGACACCTTTGGCATTTGGGTTGGTTTGACGAGGCTGCTGGGAGTTTTGACTGGGTTTACGAACGTCCATCGAGTTAGACCTGTAACTGGAAACACTTCCCACTGGACTGTAGCGATCTACTTGACCACCTGCACTGTGACTGGATCTACCGAGAAACCTTCCATTCTGTGCAGAGCTCTCAAAAGCAGACGGAAAAGCTGGTTTGATGGTTCTTGTGTAACCACTGGAGCCTCCACGTCTGTCGCCGATGGCTGGATGAAGGAAAACAATTCAAGAGATCAGTTCTGTAAACAAGTTGAAGCTGCAGCTAGTGTAGCATTACTTACCATCGCCAAGCTGTACCAAAGTCAACAGTGAGAGCACAAGCACACTGCTAAAAAAAAAAAAAAAAAACACAATTAAATAATTACAAATGTACAAGAAATGAGAAGAGTAACTTTACCTTAGAGAAAACCTAGAGTACATGTTTAGTTCTCAAACTGAAGACAAACAGCTCACACTGGTTGTTGTTGCTAACAGGAAACATAAAAGACTGAGAAGCTTGTGTTTCAGTTTCATGACTGTTGGACCGACAGTCGTCCTTTTCAAGTGTTCCTGCCGACCGTCCTACGTCTCACGCTGATGATGTCATTGGAATCAGGTTGGGTTGTCCACTAACTACCTGGGCAGGTGTTTCAAATGTAGCTCATTGGTTCTGTTCAATGTGTAGATCTAATCTAAAAGTCAATTCATACAAATTAGAAACATTAACTAGCCGCAAAAAAAAAAGTCCTCATACCGATAGTATAAAGTGCTTTTGGTTTTATTTGTAGGATTAACCATTTCGTTTTGTAGTTTGACTATGTTAAGGAAATGTTACTTTCTGTATTCTTGTTGTTCTTAGTTTGTACTCTAGGTTGAAATGCACTTATTGTAAGTCACTTTGGATAAAAGCGTCTGCTAAATGACATGTAATGTAATGTAATGAGAACATTTAAATCTAACCATGGACTGCTGCCACGTGAGTGGGGAGGACACAGAGTTTCTCTTGTTCTTGGAGGAACAGTTATGTGTACGTTTTAGTTGGTAGTCTGTATATAAGCCACTTCGTAACGCCACTTCGTAACGCCACTTTTTAAAGTGTCAAATGAGAAGATGTGAAGAACAAATAAGATGCTGGAACCAAGCAAGCTTTATTGTTTCTTAAACTTAACAAAACACTGCTGGCAGATAAAAAGAACGTACTCCTGCTCAGAGCACGTTTGCAGAAATGATGAAAAACAATTAAAGTTACATGAATCTGATGGTCGGTTTTTTGGACAGGTACCGAATCAGTCAAATGTAATTAGACTCAAATATGGCCTTGATAAGTATGTTCAGTAATATTTACATCATAATCACAGTTTGAAGAGATGTCAGCAGTAGATGAAGGAAGTTAACATTTAAAAAAGAGGTTCGCCGCATCAGAAACACGGCGCCTCAGATTTATCTGCATCATAAAACTGAAAAGAACTCCTCAGAAGTCAGCTACATAAATACATATGTGTGGTGTAGGTGTGTGTGTCTCTGTGTGTGTGTGTGTGTGTGTGTGTGTGTGTGTGTGTGTGTGTGTGTGTGTGTGTGTGTGTGTGTGCTCACTACACAGCATGAATGCTCAGCTTTGGCAATTAAAATAAACATCTCGAAAAACTAAACGAGAACTCTCATACTTAGCTGCTAAATGACTTCTTATTTAGTTTCCACATAGCAAATATTCATAAAAGATGCTAACATCGCATTTAATTTGCTACACCGCAGGTTGTAAAGCATGAGACAACCCCCACCCCCACCCCTCCCCCCTAGGTCTAACAATGGCTACAAACAATGCCCCATGCTGGGTACAATTGTTAATATGCTACAAAAAACAAGCAATCTTTAAGTTTGTCTTTAGCTTCCGGTGCAACACGAGGACTCAAAAGGGTCCAAACATCTCTGTCCCTTTTGTTTTGTGCGTGTATATACACGTAACAAAAAGTCATCTTATCGTTATCATACTCATGCACAGGTATGTGGAGCCCCCACTGGCTGTTTTGTGAACTGCAATTTCCCAATGGGAGGTGTTACAGTGGTTCAGAACCACCAGTCTTACTGAGCCTGAACTCAACCGAGGAATACAACTTTACATTTCGGGAGAGAATTCACAAAGTCACCCAAACTCTGGTCTCTGATGTCGAAGGTTTGTTTTTTCACACATCGTCCAATCGGATAATCTGAGAGGCGGGCCTTTCGTGGTAACTGTGGCTGGACTCGACCGACCCGGGATACAGGCCTGGAGGCAAGTTGTTTAAAAAAATAAACACAATTTAAGCAGATCATGGCTTGTGTTAACGTTCGGATTCATAAAAAAAAAAAAGGATTGTTTTTTGGGCCCGGACGTTTTACATGACTAGACCGTAAGCAGAGGGGTTGTGTATGAAGACGGAGGGACATCAGACTCTGGGCAGTCCCCAGACTATTTGTATTTCTAATCATTCACTTTTATCCATTTAATCGCCAGACAAAAGGAATATTTCGCCCCCGAGAGACGTTCGTGAAAAGTTCTGACGTGAATAGTCGATCAAACCGGGGGCGGGTCCATCTGGTTCTCAGCTCGCCCCCCACGTAAGATCGTGTTCACGGCTGTTCCTCGTATCGTCTTACGGTAAAAAAAACAAATGAAACAGGAAGAGTTGGATTTCATTTTGAATCTGTCCGTTCGGGAAGCACCTCGTCGTTCGTAAAAACACCAAAATAAACGGTCAGGGGTCAAGGGAGGCGGAGAGGGGGGAACCCGGAGGTCTGTTTTTTCACATCATTAATTTACATAGCTAAGAAACTAAATCCTCACTTTCATATCAACAGCATCTCCAAGGCAGACATTTTGATTTGATTAGGGTTTTTGTTGTCCATGATCCCGGAAAAAAAACAACGGCCCCTGAACGTTGCAGGAAACCTATGTAGAGTCTCTCCGTGGCGTTTTTCTTCTTCCATCCCCCAACATGTTGAACTCTCATCCCATATCCCCCCCCTTATAAAATATCCAATAGCTAAAACACCTAAAGTTTCTGAAACGTATGTAGAATCATTTCTTTACAGCTGAAGTGTCGACTTCTTTGCGATGTGTGATGCGTGTAACCCTTGTAACTGTTGGTCGTAAGTAATACTGATTATTAATAACACAGACATTCTTTATCATAATGGCACATTTAAAAATATATATATAATTGGACACGGTCGGGAAGTAAAAGATGACGTTAATGTCATTTACTAAATAAATTCCACATTTTTAGATTGCGACTAAAGTTGTTACCTGCACTCGTAACATTTTAGGTAAACGTGAATTAAATTAAAAATAAATACAAAAACGTATATATATTTAGATATATTCTGTCTATAAAAATTTGAATATATGCTGCAAACCCTGTCTCCTAAAAAAACATGTTTCCGCGCAACGAAACTTTATTGAAAAGTGAAACATAGAACATATTTACAAAAGATTTAAATAAAACAGAACTAACTAAACCACCGGTGCATTTAGTGAAAGATAATCTGTTTTAATATAATCTGTTTCATAACCCAGTCCAGAGCGAGCGACTTTAAATATCTTCTGCGTTTTCTTCCCGACCGCGTCGGTGGCGTTGCAAAAATATCTTAACCGAGATTCGTGTTTATTCTCCGTCCTCGATGGAAAGGAAAACTCACTGATAGCCGGACGTGTCTACATCCTGGGACGTGGTCCAGCTTCCTATTTCCTGTGTGTCACACGACCCTGATGACGAGCGTACCCGTCAAAAACACCCCCCTCCCCCCCACCCCACCCGTCTACCGGCGTGTTAAAAAGTTTTTTCGTCAAGTGTCCATCTTCGTCTCCGGAGCTCGGCATCGGCAGATGAGTCATCCCTCCGCCCACCTGCCTCTCCTCCCCCCCTCCTCCTCCTCCCCTCTTTTCTTCCATCCTTCCTCCTCTCCTCTTTTGTGATCTCCTCAATCCTCCCTCCTCCCCCCTCCAAATCCTCCTCCTCCATCCACTCCGCTGCATCCCTCCTCCCACACACTTCGAGGATAAAGGATTTGTGTGTATGTGTGTGTGGTAACTGAGTCAATCTACCCCCCCGCCCTCCCAGTGTCGTCGTCGTCCCCCCCCCCCTCCCCCCTTCCTCTGCGTATCTAGTCTAGCATGGCGAGGCGCTCATTCGCATGTGCGTGTGATAGCGGGGGGGCGGCACGGCCGAGGGCGGCACCCCCATGGGCAGCGAGTGGGGGTGGGGGTGGCCGTGGGGGTGGCTGTGGGAGGGGGCCCGGGGCAGGGTGGAGGTGGCGCCCATGTGCAGAGGGTGTGGGTAGGAGGAGGAGGTGGAGGAGGAGGAGGCCGGCTGCAGCTGGTAGCTGGCCGCCGACGAGGGCGCCGAGGAGGAGGGGGGCGTGGCCTGGGCGCCGCCGCCCCCGCCCCCCTTGGTTTGCCCCCGCGAAGGCGGCGTCTGGTTGAGCTGGATGGAGATGTCGGAGGAGGCGTCGGAGCCGCTGCGGCCGCGCTGCGGCGGCGGCCAGGAGTCCGGGTGGAGGAACTGGCCGCTGTAGTCGCTGCACTCCGACATGCGGGGGCGGTAGAGGGCCGGGTGGGGCCGGTACAGCTCCTCCTCGGCGTAGCGCTTCATGAAGAGGTAGACGGACATGACGCCTGCCCCCTGGGACACACACACACACACACACACACACACACACAGACACAGCGGGCATCAACAGGAAGGACTCGCCTGGCTTCACATTCAGAAGGAAGCGGACGTTGACGCCGATACACGATCAATAACAGGTTTTTATGAATGTGTCGCATCTTCAATACATAAAGGAGACCGGGTGGATCCATTCAGGAGAAGAAGAAGCTTCTATCTTAGATTCACTGGTTATGAGAATAACATGAACAGAGCGGCTCCCCCATGTGGCTCAAATAAGTACTGCAGATACCAACGTTAGATGAAAGGCTCTGGGAGACGTTTCTTGGCGTGTATTCGTACAAAAAAAAGAGCAATTTGCACGATTTAATTGTACAATTGTAATTTTTTTCTTAAAAAAATGGTATAAAAAAATATATATAAATGATATTTAAGAATTTAGCTGAATTAGTAAATGAGTTTAGAGGATTGTATCGTCCTGGTTCTTGTGTATGCTCTCCAGTTGTAATTGATTTAATATATTATTATCGATATTCCCTCTATCCTCATATATTCCTGTGTTATTCTCTCTATTAGTATATCGATGTCATATAGAGAAGTAGCATTATGGGTATTCAAGGGAAACTAACATCACGTTTTTTCTGTAAAAAGTCAAATAATTACACGTTTTCAACTGGATTTCATTTGTTTGTGTAACAACTTGGGTTTTGTAGTTTTCATGTAAATAAAGTTTCTCTGATTGATGCATGAAATCCATCAGAAGGTAACAGGAGTTGCTGTTGGAGAGCTGAGACCATGACATATTCATAATCAGTGAATCATGATGAAACATCAGCTCCGTCTCCCTGGACCGACGTCGGGGAATAAGATAAATACAAAATAATTTGTTTGCAAATTCGACAAAAAGGCTCCGAGGAACGAGACGTGTTCATGTTCTCACCCGCTGAGCCTGCACAGCTCATACACTATTCATTCCCAACGTGTGTGTGTGTGTGTGTGTGTGTGTGTGTGTGTGTGTGTGTGTGTGTGTGTTAAATCCAACGGAGCGAAGAGGAGGAATATTCTAATGCAGATGAAGCTGTGCGTCCCTCAAGTAGTGAAGATATTAACACCCATGAATATTGATGCAGGCAGAGTGACGGGCTCCTACGCAGGGACGTGTGTGTGTGTGTGTGTGTGTGTGTGTGTGTGTGTGTGTGTGTGTGTGTGTGTGAGTGTGTGTGTGTGTGTCCAGTACCTCCTTCAGCAGGAAGGAGGAGGCGGCGAAGGCGAAGGACCAGCCGTAGCGGTAGTGGAAGAACTGCTCGGCCTCTCTGGGTCGGTTCATCACCTCGTCGTTGATACTGGAAATGTACAAGACCAGTCCCACCACCAGGCTGAGCCCTGCACACACACACACACAAATAAATTCACACAATGTTTACACACATAAATGTTTAACAGCTCCAAGAACTATACGAATAACTAGGAAAGGACTCGGTGCTTCAGCCTTGTTACGATGTAGTACTAATCCCATATCAATGGGCCTTTAGTGTGTGTGTGTGTGTGTGTGTGTGTGTGTGTGTGTGTGTGTGTGTGTGTGTGGAGTTGGAATAGCTAATAATAACGTGTCCTGGTTGTACTGTAAACAGGCTGAGAAAAGCCCAACAACAACAGGCTGTGCTGCGGAGCAGAGATAAACGAGGACAGTCACACACACACGGTCACACACACACAGACACACACACACACACACACACAGACACACATACATACACACACACACACACATGGCATGCCCTTGTGCTTGCGGTCAGAGTGCACACATTAAGAACCCACATGAAAAAACACACACCAGAGTGTAGAAATCCTTGCAGACTTCAGCTGGTGTACACAAACAAACACACACACACAGACACACACACACACACAAACAAACACACACACACACACACACAAACACACACACACAGACGCAAACACACACACAGACACACACACACAGACGCACACACACACACACACACAGAGCCCTCATTAGCAGCGTGTCAGAGCTTCCTTCCCTGACCTCTAAACTCCTCCAGCGCGAAAAGATGCTCTCGCTCTCTCTCTCTCTCTCTCTCTCTCTCGCTCTCTCGCTCTCTCTCGCTCTCTCTCTCTCGCTCTCTCGCTCTCTCTCTCGCTCTCTCTCTCGCTCTCTCTCTCTCTTTAATTATCATCAGTCTCCAGAAGGAAGGACAGATTCATCATCAACACGACTTCCTCCTGTAACATATGTAGATCTGGATCGGTGCTCCTCCTGAACGCTGCAGAGACTCGCCGTGTTGCCACGACAACAGCCGGCACTCGAAGAAATACTTTGTCTAGGTTTGGAGTCGTGAGGAGCCGACGCCACGCAACGTGGGAACAACAAGAACAACTTTATACGGACGGGGCAACAAAGGCAAAAAGCCAAACCCAACCCCCCAAACCCAACCCCCCAAACCCAACCCCCTAAACACAACCCCTTAAACCAACCCCCCCCCCCATACCCAACACCCTAAACCCAACCCCCCAAACCCACCCCCCCAAACCCAACCCCTAAACACAACCCCTTAAACCCAACCCCATACCCAACACCCTAAACCCAACCCCCAAACCCACCCCCAAACCCAACCCCTAAACACAACCCCTAAACCCAACCCCCATACCCAACCCCCAAACCCAACCCCTAAACACAACCCTTAAACCAAACCCCCCATACCCAACACCCTAAACCCAACCCCCAAACCCACCCCCAAACCCAACCCCTAAACACAACCCCTAAACCCAACCCCCATACCCAACACCCTAAACCCAACTCTCCAAACCCAACCCCCAAACACAATCCCTTAAACCCAACCCCCCAACCCCTTAAACCCAACCCCCTAAACCCAACCCCTTAAACCCAACACCCTAAACCTAACCCCTAAACTCAACCCCCTAAACCCAACCCCTAAACCCAACCACACAAACCCAACCACCCAAACACAACCCCTTAAACCCAACCCCCTAACCCCTTAAACCCAACCCCTCAAGCCCCTAAACCTAACCCCCTAAACCCAAGCTCCTAAACCTAACCTCCCAAACCCAACCCCTTAAACCTAACCCCCTAAACCCAACCCCTTAAACCTAACCCCCTAAACCTAACCCCCCAAACACAACCCCTTAAACCCAACCCCCCAACCCCTTAAACCCAACCCCCTAAACCCAACCCCTTAAACCCAACCCCCTAAACCTAACCCCTTAAGCCCCTTAAACCCCAACCCCAAAGACCATACTCTCAACGGCCGTGATGCTGATGGTTCCGGTGGGCTGACGGGGCTCTGCTCTCTGGATTCTCTCGTTCCGTGTTTTAATGGGACGTTGTGAGAAGGGAGAGGCGGGAGTGAGGTGTAATTCTCTCAAGTGGCCACTAGATGGCAGCGTTGTGTCAGGAGAACAGGAGGAAGCAGCTGGTCCTCAGACACCATGAGAACCCTCTGGCTGCAGCGCTCACAGACGTGTGTAGACAACATCTAAAAGAGCATCCATGTGGGGGCTGTCCTCTGACTCCCTGCTGGGAGGGACATAACTGCAGCGCTGAAAACAACATTTATTTATATATGATACATAAGTATATTTCATGTATATATATTTATATGTATTTATTTATACATAAATACATAAGTATATAAATATATATATATATATATATATTTACATATGTAAGTATAGAAATATAAGTATCTATGTGTATATAAAAAATAAAAAAATAAATATATATATATATATTTAGGTATAGAAATATATATATATATATATATTTTAATTTTTCTTATTATAAATTTACATATGCACATATATAAACATATATATGTTTGTACATGTATATACAAATGTATTTATAATATAAATATGTGCTTAAATACTTTTTTGATACTGTCATTATGCCACTTAGTAGCTTTTGTCACAATAGGAAAATGTATCTTTATGATTTGATATTGTTTTAATTGTATCCATTAGTTAACTCTGGGATATTAATGATCTATTTCCACTCTTAAAGAAAACAAAGACTCGTCTCCGTCCGGCTCGTGTTCTGTGCGCCTCGGCTCGCTGACATTCCGATCACATCATACTCTGTCACCAGTGTGCAGTAAGCAGGCCGCCATGCTACGCTAGCATCTGTGAGGTAAAGCTCACTGAGGCAAAAACAGGAAGGTGATGTCATCCTGTCGGCTCAGAGGGAGTGAGAGAGGGGGGGGGGGAAGAGAGGGAGAGAGAGAGAGAGAGAGAGAGTAACAACTCCATCAGCGGAGCCGCTTGACCCTGCCCTCAAGGTAACCGAGCAGAAACGGCGCCCAGCTGTCCGAGGTCGTGATGTCAGGGCTTCAGTGACTCTGTCCATCGCTCTTTAACACGGGGTCTCTGGGTCTAATGGAGCCAGCCTCTAGTGTCCATTCAAGAGAACTGCAGCTGAGGACACATATTTAACTTAATTTCTAAATATCTTAATCTCTTAATATCTTATTTGCTTAATTTCTTAATTTCTTAATGGCTTAATGTCTAAATGTTTTAATATCTTACTTTCTTAATTTTTTCTTTTTTTACTGCTTAATATCTTAATTTGTTAATATCTTAATGTCTTACTTTCTTAATTTCTTTTTTACCTAATTTCCTAATCTATAAATATTATTTATATGATTTCATTTAGTTAATTAGTTAATATCTTAATATTAATTCTTAATTTCTTAATATTTTACTTTCTTAATTTCTTAATCACTTAATATCT
The DNA here is from genome assembly GCA_036178185.1 of Liparis tanakae. NCBI lineage: Eukaryota > Metazoa > Chordata > Actinopteri > Perciformes > Liparidae > Liparis > Liparis tanakae. The sequence continues at coordinate 15,477,307 of CM070106.1, forward strand.
TAATTTCTTAATATATTACTTTCTTAAATTTCGTAATCTCTTAATTTGTGTCTCTGTGATTTTGAGGGTGGGGTCAGAGGTCAGAGGTCAGAGGTCAGGCAGTACCTGACAGGATGAAGAAGATCCCAGAGACGAAGGCGAGGATGGTGCGCTGCGGCCGGATGTGTCCGATGTTGCTGATGACGAAGGCCGTGAAGACGAAGAGCAGCGAGACCATCGGGAAGGGCGTGGCGGTCCGCACCATCTCTGGAGCACAGAGAGCATTGTGGGTAAGAAAAGGAGCGCAATGTCGACTCCATCTGTGTGTGTGTGTGTGCGTGTGTTTTTGTGTGTTTGTGTTTTTGTGGAATTGTGTATTTGTGTGTGTACGTGTGTTTGTGTTTTTGTATGTTTGTGTAATTATGTATTTGTGTGTATGTGTTTGTGGGTTTGTGTATTTGATTGTGTGTGTGTGTTTGTGTAATTGTGTAATTGTTTGTGTGTGTGTGATTGTGTGAGTGTGGGTTTGTGTAATTGTGGATTTGTTTTTGTGTGTGTGTTTGTGTAATTGT
>CM070106.1:15482857-15487857 GCA_036178185.1 Liparis tanakae
CTTTCAGCACTGCGGAGGAATCGGGTCGTGTGTTTGGGGGGCTCGTATAGTTTGGTTAAAGGGAGGTGGGACTGGCGTGCGCGTGCGGGTTTTTTCACGTGTTTGCGGGCGCGTGTTTGTGTGTGTGTGTGTGTGTGTGTGTGTGTGTGTGTGTGCGTGTGAGGGAGGGGCGGAGGGGGTTACAGTGATGTAGGCTGGGGGGAGGGAGGAGGAGAATACGGGCGCGCGCACAAAGACAGCGTGGCACGAGAGCGCGCACACATCGTGACAGCTGAACACCGAGCAACTCTAATTAATGAGCACGACACACCCCAAACACGAAGCCCCGCCCCCTTTACGCAACAACATGATTGACAGGAGTCAGAGGAAATGTCACTGTGGGTCAGAACCATCAGTAGCCGCCGGCCCGCTGGGGGCGGAGCTACGTTAGGGTATTTACTCTGCAAAATCAACAGTTTCATCTCATATTTCATTAACCAAACCACAAGAAAAGTCAAAGGGATGGAAGCTTTTCGGGAGTTTTTTTAATATAAGTAGAGAATGTTTGACATCCTACATCAATATGTGAAAAAAGAAGAAGATTGACAGAAATAAATGAATTTATTGACGAATGTGGAGGACAAAACAACACAATGTTTCCCAACCAGCGTCATCAAAATGTTCATAACGCGTCAAATCAAAAACACTCGAGATGGAGCAGGTCGTCACACAGTAGAGGAATAATCGTGTGGATGTGTGTGTGTGTGTGTGTGTGTGTGTGTGTGTGTGTGTGTGTGTGTGCGTTTGTTATGCCTCCGTGGCTTCCTTCATGGTTGAGTGGCCCCATCGGCCCCATGGTGGCCCTCAGACTGATACAGTAGAGGCTGTGTGTGTGTGTGTGTGTGTGTGTGTGTGTGTGTGTGTGTGTGTGTGTGTGTGTGTGTGTGTGTGTGTGTGTGCAACAAGGGGATTTGTCCCACCTGTTAAATATTCAGTTTTGATCTGGAGGTAAACATCGAGGGCCCGTGATGACATCACCACCAGACGATCAGGTGATTGAACCAGATCAATTGATTTCAATAGTAAAGTCAAAACAATCATGAAGTCATGAGTTTAAGAAGAGTGAGTCGAGAACATCGGTGTTTAATACGAGGACGAGATTCAATTATGTACATTCAGTATATTTTGTATAGCCCAATATAAAAAATTACAAATTTGCCTTAGACCTTTGACCTTTGACCTCACATCAGATCAGGAACAACTCCTAAATAACCCTTCAGGGGAAAGAAGTGAAGAACCCTTTAGGAGAGAACAGAGGAGGATCCCTATCTAGGATGGACAGAACAATAGATGTAATGTGACCAGATGAACAATAGATGTCATGTGACCAGATGAACAATAGATGTCACGTGATCAGATGAACAATAGATGTCACATGACCAGATGAACAATAGATGTCACTTGACCAGATGAACAATAGATGTCATGTGACCAGATGAACAATAGATGTCACATGACCAGATGAACAATGTATGTCATGTGACCAGATGAACAATAGATGTCACGTGATCAGATGAACAATAGATGTCACATGACCAGATGAACAATAGATGTCACGTGACCAGATGAACAATAGATGTCATGTGACCAGATGAACAATAGATGTCACATGACCAGATGAACAATAGATGTCATGTGACCAGATGAACAATAGATGTCACATGACCAGATGAACAATAGATGTCACGTGACCAGATGAACAATAGATGTCACATGACCAGATGAACAATAGATGTCATGTGACCAGATGAACAATAGATGTCACGTGATCAGATGAACAATAGATGTCACATGACCAGATGAACAATAGATGTCACGTGACCAGATGAACAATAGATGTCATGTGACCAGATGAACAATAGATGTCATGTGACCAGATGAACAATAGATGTCATGTGATCAGATAAACAATATATGTCATGTGACCAGATAAACAATAGATGTTATGTGATCAGATGAACAATAGATGTCACATGACCAGATGACCAATAGATGTCACGTGACCAGATGAACAATAGATGTCATGTGACCAGATGAACAATAGATGTCATGTGATCAGATGAACAATAGATGTCACATGACCAGATGACCAATAGATGTCATGTGACCAGATGAACAATATATGTCATGTGACCAGATAAACAATATATGTCATGTGACCAGATGAACAATAGATGTCACGTGATCAGATGAACAATAGATGTCACATGACCAGATGACCAATAGATGTCATGTGACCAGATGAACAATAGATGTCATGAGACCATGAGAGATACAACACATTTAACGAATATGATAAGAGTGTGTAAATAGGTAGTCGGCATGAACCACGATCCAGACCTCCACGATCCAGACCTCCACGATCCAGACCTCCACGATCCAGACCCACATGATCCAGATCTCCATGATCCATACCCACATGATCCAGACCTCCACGATCCAGACCTCCACGATCCAGACCTCCATGATCCAGACCTCCTCGATCCAGACCTCCACGATCCAGACCTCCTCGATCCAGACCTCCACGATCCAGACCTCCATGATCCAGACCTCCACGATCCAGACCTCCACGATCCAGACCTCCATGATCTAGACCTCCACGATCCAGACCTCCACTATCCAGACCTCCAAGGACCTTGTGGTCCACGTGGTCCACGTTGTTTCAGTGGGATCTGCCTTGGGAGGAAAAGAAGAGGAAGTAGAAGTGGGTCGTCTCGGCTCTCCTCCCACAGCGAGCTGCCTCCATAAGCCCCGCCCCCAGGGGAAGATTAGATCACATGCCTGTTCTTAAAGCGACACTATGTAACTTTTCCCCTGTAGCGCCCCCTTCAGGTATTTAACGTTTACTTCAGTGTCGTGAAATTTTGCCTCTAGAGCGATATATGGCTCTTCCAGCTCGTGACTCACAGCTGATCTCACAGCTGATCGATGCGCTGCCTGGTAGCCGCAGCAAGCCGTTCAGCCGTGTCACTCTGTCTCTACACGTCGCGTAGTGGAAGAAATAAAAAGTCACCTGTGAGCGTGGACTGGCACTATATGACGTTGGTAATCACTGCCAGAAAGCAAGTTGAAGAACTTCCTGTTCCTCAACCGGAAGTACCGGGCCGGTCCCAACATCTTACATTCAGCAGTTTTCAGCCCCCAGACCCCCGATGGCAGTGGCGGAGGCGCAAATCAACATATCAAAAGTCATTGTAGCGGAACAATTTTTTTCAAGCTGTTATTTTAAGGTGGAAAAGTTACATAGTGGGGCTTTAACAATCTTAGGAAAAATACCAAAAATATCGAGAAGCTTGTATTTTCATATGAAATGCATCAGCTTGGGGTTAGGGTTAGTGTTGGTGTTGGGGTTATGGTTGGGGTTAGGGTTGGGGTTGGGGTTACACAATGGTTACACAATTTGTACATATATATATATATATATATATATTTTACATTTATTTTTACATTTATTTTGTACATATATTTTTACATTTATTTTTTACATATCTGTAAATCATTGAGATGTGACTTTAACACCAGCCGTGACGCTGACTAAACAGACGTAATACTTTTTACTCTAAGGTAATAATGTAAAAAGCTGCATACAGTCCAAAAAGATTCCCCTCCTCCTCTTTCTTTTCCTCTTCCTCCTCTTCCTCCTCCTTCTCCTCTTTTATTATTCTGTCTTTACCCCAATCCCCCGGGGTCTCACTCGCCCCCTCTTTTCCTCGCCCCTCGTTCTATTCTTAGCCTCATGCCAGGGAAATCCAATACGTGAGCAGCTCTATTTATAGCCCTGCTGCATTGATCCAGCCTAGCGCAGCAGAGAGGAGGGCCGTCTCCACCAATGGGCTGCGGCCTGGGGGGAGGGGCAGTCAGCTGGAGGCTCACAGCTAGACACTGTTAAGTTACTTCAGAGGTTTAATCAAAACAAATGCTCTATTCCTGTTTTCCAACATATTAAATAGGAGCTGATTTAGATTTCCAGCTTTGTGAAACGCTTTAAAGAATTTCATTTAAAACACTGGGACAAAAAAAAGAAGAGATTACTGTAATTTATTATCTTCTTTTGTATTTTAATGCACTGGTGAGAGAGTTAATTTCAAGGTTGGACTCATCGCAGCTCATGAGTCACGAGTTATGAGTTATGAGTTATGTCTCCATTAGTAAACAAGATAACGAGGGATTATTGCATCTTGTTCTCTAGGAAACGTCTTCTCTCGTTTTCGGTCGTGTGTTTTTCGCTCTGTCGTTCACTTTGAGATGAAAGGCGTAAACAATCATAAATAACATTTACCAACGTTAATAATTCATGAACGTGCCGCCGCCGACACGTCCGGACCATCTGCGCTGCCTTTTGGGGTCATTGACACACACACACACACACACACACACACACACACACACGATGCAGAGCGTCACGTTAAGCCACGTGCACGAGGAGCCGTGCACGTGAGCATCCGAAAAAACAAAGAGTGGCGGGGAGCATAATCCCATTTTAATATCATAAGCTGTGTAAATGTCAACTTCTGCTCACGCGTGTGCGTGTGTTTATATGTGTGTATATATGTGTTTATGTGTGTGTGTGTGTGTTTATGTGTGTGTGTGTGTGTGTGTGTGTGAACAATCTGCAGATACCGTACAGCATTCTATGTGTACGGTGTGTATACACAACGTGTGTGTGTGTGTGTGTGTGTGTGTGTGTGTGTGTGTGTGTGTGTGTGTGTGTGTGTGTGTGTGTGTGTGTGTGTGTGTGATGCTGTGCACACAACATAACGGTGATGTCAGAGGAATTCCATTGGGAAAATAACACAAGTTAGTCCCTCATTCCCTCCACCTGGTCCTCACGCCCGTCTCACCTGCAGCCCCTCCCCTCGTTAGTCCCTCATTCCCTCCACCTGGTCCTCACGCCCGTCTCACCTGCAGCCCCTCCCCTCGTTAGTCCCTCATTCCCTCCACCTGGTCCTCACGCCCGTCTC
>CM070106.1:15492857-15520357 GCA_036178185.1 Liparis tanakae
CCATCTCTCTGATTATTCACCTCTTCACATCTCTTCCTCCTCCTCCTCCTCCTCCTCCTCCTCCTCCTCCTCCTCCTCCTCCTCCTCCTCTTCCTCCTCCTCCAAACAGAACCTCTCAGAACCTTTGTACCCCCCCCCCCCCTTTGGAGCTCTTTGTAACCTTCTGGACCCTTCACATTGTCATGGCGATGCCTGGATGAACACACACTTGTCTTACCCATGTGTGAGTGTGTGTGTCTGTCTGTGTGTGAGTGTGTGTGCACGGAGTCTTTCCTCACTATAAAGGCTGTTTTTACTTTCAGTTCTCTTTTTTTAATTCTTATTTTTTACAGTCTTGTTTTTTTTAATCTTATTTTTTTAATTCATAATGTATTAATTCTTAATTTCTTTGTTTTCATTATTGTTTAAATTGTTTGTATTATTATTATTTTTAAGCATGTGAAACAAGTTAAGTTCTAAGTTAAATATTTTATATTCCTCTTTTTCTTTTCTTGGTTTCTATAAAAAAATTATAAATAAATAAAAGTAGAAACAATAATTATTAAAAAAATAATTTACGTCACACTTATATCACAAAAAGTGTGACGCAACATAAATAATGATGTCGAGGAGACGAAGAAGACGAGGACATCCATCACTCCCTCTCTCTCCCCCGTCTGTCCATCACTCCTCACAACCATAAATATCTCCCCATCTCCGGCTCTATCTCGGTCCCTTCATCTCCGTCATCCCCTCTTCCTCTCCCTCCTCACTCTGTCCACATATTCTACCCGGCAACAAGAACAAAGAGAAGCGAGTTCTCTTTGTTTTAATTCTTCGCCGTGGAAACAAAACCAAAGAAGACATGAAACGGTATTTCTGAGGATGACAACGTTCAAACCGAGGCCTTTAAAATCCTTTAAAAAAATATTTATATGTATATATATATATATATATATATATATATTCAAAGAGAGAGATAGAAGAGCTCATGTGACATGAGTTATGCTTTTTAATGAAACTGTAACGACTCAATTGTTGTGATTATATCCATAAGTTTCACTTTGAATCCAATAAAAGAGGTAATTATGCAACATTACATTTTTATTTTATTTTGTATGATTAACTGCTACTGAGGTGAAATGCATTCTGGGGATATTTCCACTTTTATGGGACCTGGTTTGTCTGGCGCTCATCTTGCAGGAGTTTGACTTTATTTCACTTAATTTCCTCGTCAGACGTTCTTTTATTTTGTAATGGTAAACATCTTTTTTTTATTCTAACTTTTTTAACAAAAATGTTTTTTATTGAATCCTAATTTGTTATTATTATTTTTTTATAATTATCTTTTTTCTGTTATTATTTTGTATTTTTTTAAATTCATATTTCTATTTTGTATTGTTATTATTTTAAGTTACGTTTTTTTTTGTGTGACTAAAATAAAAAGGACTGCAGACCTGAGCCTTCTCTAAGCCCCGCCCCCCTCACTGCTGTCCCGGCAACCTGGGAGAGCCACCAGTTAAACTTCCTGAATGAATCTCCCGGTTTGTCACCCGTACGTCCAGAACACCACGCTGTCATTGGCCAGTCTGCTTCTGAGGGGCGGGGCTTAGCAGAGGGTCGACCGGCCAACCGAAAAGTCAACGACAACAAAAAGTTGTTGACGTCTCCTCGACGTCGTTGAGATTTCTTTGTTTTTCATAATTTCTGATTTGACTTTGAACCTTTTCAGAACCAGCAGGAGGAGAAGGAGCCGCCTCGTTAGCGACGGCCAATCAGGGGACGCCGACGAGATCTCCAGGTGTTTCACTGATTAACACAGCAGCCAATCAGAGACATCAATTATTCATGTTACGGACTTTCAACAATTTAATCACACACACACACACACACACACACACACACACACGCACACACAGATGTGAGTCACCTACAGAGACTCTCACACACACACACACACAAACACAGACACACAAACACCCCCACAAACACACACACAAACACACACACACACCGATATGAGAGTTACCTACTGAGACTCAGACACACACACACACAGTAACACACACACAAACACACACACACACACACAGTCACACACACACACACACACAAACACAGACACAGACACACCCACACACACACAGTCACACACACACACAGTCACACACACACAAACACACACACACACACACAGTCACACACACAGTGCCAATACTCTCAGGCTGCCCCTGCAACTAAACTGAAGACCACTGAATTGCACTGCATTCAAATGAGGAGTGTGTGTAGGTATGTGTGTGTCTGTGTGTTTATGTGTGTGTTGTGTGTCTGTGTGTATGTGTGTGTGTGATGAAATTGTTGAAAGTCTGTAACATGAATAATTGATATGCAACATGTGTGTGAAGCGTTGGATCGTGTTTGGAATCACAAACCACAGAGGACACGTATCGCTCTGTGTGTGTTTGTGTGTGTGTGTGTGTGTGTGTGTGTGTGTGTGTGTGGCTGGATGCAGCAGCTGCATTTCCTCAGATCTAATATCGCAAGGCAAACCATTGTTCTCGTCAGGTTTCAGGCGATGACGTTGTTGTCATGGCGTCACCGAGGCCACGCCCCCTAACAACAATGGCGGCTCCGAGATGTCAGATCAGGGACATCGAGGGAGAGGCAGAAGGAAAGGAAAGGAGGAGACGGTGAAGTTCCCTCAGTGAGGAGGAACCGGACGTTCAGATGTATATCATGTTACACGTGTAACGACTCAATGAGGCGTCTTCTCCTCGTCGTGGGATGAAACGTCAGAACGTTTATTTTTTGATCAAATTTTGAACTATTTACATTTCTTTTGTCCGCCGTGTTTTCTTCTGTCTCCAAACACCCGATGCTGCTTTACTGTTCCCCGTCACGCCACATGCTCTAAGCCGCTTAGCGCTCAGTGAGAGACGGGAAAACGATATCAGACGACCTTTGACCCTGACACCTCACCACCTGCACATAGGAAGGTAGACACACAGGGAGCAGGTAGACACTAATCACAGCGCACACACACACACGCACACATACACACAGACACACACACACGCACACAAACACGCACGCAAACGCACACACACACAAACAGATATGAGAGTTACCTACAGAGACTCAGATACACACACACAGTAACACACACACACACACACATACACAAACACCCACCCACATACACACACACACACATACACACATAAAGAAACACACACACACATATATACGTATACACACACACATACACACCCACACACACACACATACATACACACACACTGCTCTCTAACACTCGTCGGTGGCCTGTTGTTGCATAAATGACGACCGGCTCCATCTTCCTCTATCTTTCCTTTCCTTTCTTTCCTTCCTCCAACCATTCCTTCTTTCCACCCACTCTCTTCCTTCTTTTCTTTCTTTCTTCCTACCATCTTTCCTCCCTTACTTCTGTTGTTCCGTCCTTGCTTCCTTCTTTCTTTCCTCCCTTCCTTCCTACTTTCCTTCCATTCTTACTTCCTACCTACCTCCCTTCCTTCTTTCTTACCTCCCTTCCAAATTACCTTCCTTCCTTTCTTTCCGTCCTTCCTTTCTTCCACCTTTAATTCTTTAATTTCAGTCTCTATCCCTTTTCTCCCTCTGTACTTCATCTCCGCTCTAATCTGTTTATTCTGTATCTTTTTGCAGCTAGGTCCTTACCCCCCCCCCCCCAGGTCCTTATCCCCCCCTCTCCCCCTCCCTCTATTCCCTTCAGCCTGATCATCCTTTCTTTATCTTGGATTTTATAGGCATCAAGCCAGTCGACTGAAATGCACTCATCATCTTCATCATCATCATCTTCATCATCTTCATCTTCATCTTCTAGCACAAACTCTCCTCTCACACGACTAGAGAGATTTGAAGAATAAAAAAAGAAGTAACTTCATTGATCAGCTTCAGGGCCATTGTTTCCTTTGAGCCTCATTGTTTAGAGATTTTTCTGCAGCTGTTGGTGTAAAACACACCTGGGCCCCGTTAAAAAGGTGGATTTAAGAAATTGTGTAGATTTGGCTAAATGGCCCAGAGGGTTAATGTGTCAAACTCCAAAAACATATAAACATATAAACATATAAACGTGTTGACCAAGTAAAGAAAGGAAACCGGTTCATTTATTTCAGTTCTTTTATTAAAATCATTTTTTTCCTTCTTTGTTTCCCTCTTCTCCTGCTAGCTGTGCATCACGTTATCGTCATCGCCGCCACTGGTGTGCATCTTACCACCTCGACTGTGTGTGTGTGAGTCTGTGTGTGTGTGTGTGTCAAGGCGCTGACGATAACGTGGAGCACGATGAGCCACCGTCGCCCCGTACGGTGGACACATCGGCACCGAGACGAGGCCTGGAGACACAGGTCAGACACCGCGGGCTCACCAGGGCTCGGGGGGCTCAGGGGGGCTCAGGGGGGTTTGGGGGGCTTGGGGGGGCTCGGGGGGGTCCCGGGCATCTCTTCACATAGTTACTGATGCAGTGTTGACCATCTCTGTTCTGCCCCCCTGAACGAGGTGAGAAAAAAAAAGCTTTCCAAGATGCGACCCTCTAAAGAAAAGCCCTGGTTCGCCCATTCTTTCAACCTTCGAGCAGATTAGGCCCCGCCCCCCCTGACGCCTCGGGGTCACCAGTTTTATAAAGTGAAGATAGAAACAGTGTGTGTCTGTCATGTAGAGTAATTCGTCTTCCCTTTTTAGTTTTTTTGTACAGCACAGCAGCTTGGCAGAAACACATAATGTACGTATATCAAAGTCTTCATGTCTGTACAGTATAGCTTGTTGGCGGGGGTCGCTCAAAGTAAAGTGAAATAAGCCTGTGCTGCTCGCTACGTTGTGTGTCAAAGGTCACCTCACACTATGTATAAACTCCAAGGTCCGATGTGACCCGGAAACGGAGATCGAGAATGCGCCCCGCCCCCTTTGTGTCATTGTGGTAAAAGCTGCTGTATCCAAAAAAGGTTTAATTAGTTTTTAATCTGTGTAGCCCAAAAAAAAAAGAAGAAGAAAAAGAAGAAGAAGAAGAAAGGCCCCTCTGGGTAGACGAGCACACGCCACCACTGCTACAGTGACACGGTCGTAAGACGCCCCTCCACGTCGCCACTCGGGTTGAAGTCTTAGCGTTAGCTAAAGGTAGTTAGCTAACAGTAGAGAGCTAACGGTAGGTAGCTAACGGAGGCCAATGGTTGGTGTCAAGTGAGCAAAAACACAGTTGAGTGCTGGTCTCTGCTTTCGCTGGGGGGGGTGGGGGGCTTCGGGAGGATTGAGACGAGGAAAGACAGACAAACAAGACATAGTCATCGAGATAATACCGAAAATTTAGTAGACAAACTTATATAACATAGATCTAAGCGCCTTGAAATATAATATCATATATATATATATATATATATATATATATATATATTTAGATTTTCTATCTTTTTTTTCTTCTTTTAGATGAAATAAATATATCCACAGGTAACTCTTCTTTTCTTTTTTTTTTTCAAAAAACTTTTACAATTGCAGACACGCAACGACACAATGGATGGAAGTGAGGAAAAAGAGGCGTGGGGGAGGGGGGGAGACAAATGTAAGATTATAATTTTTTTTTGGTCTTCCAGTTCTTTTCGCTGACACCGCCAACTTTAAAAAGAAATGGCAACTTGGAATCTAATCTTGCGTTGGTCACGGAGATCGTTCGGACTCGAGCCGCCGGCACAGAAACGTGTCGCGCCGACTCAACGTCGCTTCTGCTTCCATTGACATTTGTTTACACGCTGTTGATTGCTGATTGTGAGAAGCGAAGCACCCGACCGCCTCAAACTCGGCTCAATACCGTCGATCTTTGCTGAAGAAATTAATCAAGAATTTCCCCGTTTGATAAGCGCATGTTACACATATTTTTCTTATCGTCATGGCTTGTAATGAGAAACAATATCCCCAAATATCAAGATGCTAAACAACTATTTTCTCTAACACTATCCACCGTCACACAGAAATATATATATATATATGAATATATATGCTAAATATATATATATATAGATTTTTTTTATTTTACTGAAAGAAAAGGCATACTTTACACAACAAAGTTCATGTTTACAACGTGAGTTCTCTTTTTGTTTTTCTTTAGCTCAAGTTTAAAATTATGGCTCATATGCAGTTGCAGGCAAAACGAGAGCCGACCGGACCGACGTGCGGCGACCGACCGCAGACACCCCGCCGTCGTGCCGCCGGGTCTCGGACCCTTTTCGACCCAAACTCCGCCCATAGGCCTCCAGTGTCCCGATGCTAACGTTCTGCGTAGCTAAACTCGAGCCGGGCGCTGGACGTCGGACTGTGACCGCTGTCGTCGGCTCGGCGGTGTGTTTTTAAAAAGCTATCGGTCTTGATGACACATTTATAAGGTGCTGCTGTGTCGGTTCACCGTCGCTCCGATCCAGACCTCATTTCGTACATAACTTTGTACTTTACACTAAACATATGGGGGAAACAAAATTAGCAGAAATCTAGACACCTGTTTCCCTGTTGGTTTTACCAGCGTATTCTAATCCTGGCACCGATTAGACAACTCGCAGGAGAGAAAAAAACTAAATAAACAATGCAAACTGTAATAAATCGCAAAACTACTTCTTCATCCGCGACTGTAGACTCGCCCTGCAAGACGAGCGTGTCCTTGTTGACCCTCACGAGTGCTGCACATCACAGGCGTCCTAATAGTTGTTGCAGCACCCTTCATGGGGCCTGACTTTACATTCAATCAAATACAGCGGGCGAGACGGGAGGGGGGGGACAGACAATACCTCCATTGCGAGAGGATGTTTCACGTGCAGCTTGAGTAAGTGCTCACGTTGTATTAGACGTCACACATGTCTTGATATATAGAACACAATCAATACCGACGACAACTACAACACGGAAGTGAACGAAAACGTCTTTAAAGCATAAAGATTGTCGCGTGGACAGAGATACGAATGTATTGCTCAAGAGAATAGATGAATAGGACTTGTTTCAGATGCACCTGTCCTTTTGGCTGCACTTCCATATGTGCATGATAAAAGTAAAGATAGCAGCGAAGGTCGAAGCTCTACTTAAAGTTTGGCACGCAGCTTTACTTTAAGCCGGTAGAATATCAGTCACGGTCGACTTACCCTGTTGTCAAGAATACAAACACGGGAAAGAGAACACAAAAGCTCAGACGCTACGTAATAATCACGCCGAGGAGAGGAGCCGAGAGGGGGAGGACAAGTGAGACGAGGAGACGGGACACTTACGCAACGTGACGAGGGAGGTAATTAAGAGAATGAAAAATAAGGGGTGGGATGAGAGAGGAAATAAAGAGGGTGGGACGATCGAGTGTGACAATCGAGAATACCTGGAGAACACAGATAAGACAAGGTGGTAATCGCCCTCCTCTCCCTCTCAACAAGAAGGTATTCATCACGCACAAACAAAGGTGCCTCGGGAGGGTGTCACAGTTCTGCGGGGGGGTGTAAACAGTTTGTTAAGGAGAAAAGGACGGTGGGGGTGAGCCATCAGTTTTCAGGGAACAATATAAGAACACTGTTCTGTGTTAAAAGGCTTCCGAGAGCAGCAGGCGTACAGTACTACAAAGTTCCTGAGCCCTCAGCGAAGCGTTAAGAATACAAACTGCTGCTCCGCTTCCACCGATCCAAAGCCCTTTACTTCTACATAGCAAAGGAGTCGTCTTCAGCTGCACCACTTGTAAAATGTCAAATTTTGCTTCTCGTGTATTGGTCGATTAACCCAGTTCAGGATGCAAGTCGGTTGTAGTCATTCACATACTGAGAGGGATTGAAGGAAATCACAGGAAGCACACCGTTGCTTCTGTTTCCCTTCGACCGGCCCCAAAGGGTTGTTTGGCTTTCTGGTTTGTTTGTTTGTTTGTTAGTTTGTTTGTGCAGAACTTGAGGGAAAAGGGCTCAGTGCCTTTTCTCCCACTGACTTGGCCACGCAACCATGTTTCCCGCCGGGCAGATTGAGATCAAGAACATCTGCTTGGACTCAGCCTTGAAAGGGGGGGATCTCTTATGACTTTTGATACCTTGTTGAACTTCAGACCTCGCTCTCCACGCTGGAGAACTGGGCCGAGCCCCTTCGCGAGCAAAGGCTCTTGGCTTTGAGGGGTAAGTGGGGAGACTGAGGAAACCTCTGGGGTTGCGGTAGAGAGCGCAACCTCTGGTACTGTAGTTTAGCACTCGCCGAAGCCATGGAGGTGGGCTGGGGCGCCCCCGGAGTGGATGAGACCACCGAGGGGGACGACACGGAGGAGGAGGAGGCAGGCGGAGGGACGTGGATGGGGTGAGCTGAGGGCGGAGGAGCCGGAAGGGCGGGGAGCGGGGTCGGCAGGATTGATATGAGGCTCGGGGGTGGGGATGATTGCCGTCCTCGATCCCGATCGGCTCTTTGTGTTCGCTGCTGGACGCTGAGGTTCGACTGGCTGCCAGATTTGGGCGGGTTCCGCTCTGGTTTGGAGGAGGACGAGGAGTCGTGCTTTGGCTTCATGGGACCGCCAAAGCTCTGGTGGTACAGATCTTCCTGGCTTTGCGAGGCCACGCGGGCCCACTTGGACGACTGGGCGTGGGCATGGCGTCCGGGGGAGTGACAGGAGGAACAGGCCGCGCGCCCTCCTCGCCCCTTGTCCTTCGATCTGCGTTTGCTCTTCTTCTCGTGCTGCATGTGGAGCTTGTCGACGGACCAGTATCGTCGAGGAGGCGGTGGCGTGAGCGGCGTCGGGGGCCAGCGCGATCCCGATCCCCACGCTCTATCTCCTCCATCACCTCCACCGTCACCTGCACCTCCAATAGACCCCCATCTGCTTTCCGCCGTCCCCCATCTCTCTCCCCGCTCCGGGAACAGGTCATCTCGACTGTTGACGCTGCCGGTTTTATCCCTGGATGGGTAGGTGCTGAAAAACCAACCGCCCCCACCGATCCCTCCTACCGCCCTGCCTTCATGATCCTCCCAGTACCTCTCGAACTTTCCGAACTCTCCCGAAGAGCCGTCGTCGTCAGAATATATCCCGACCACCTTATCGCGTTCCCGCTCCTCATCCGACATTGTCCTTCCTCTGCCACGTCTTTTGCGACGGACCGCTTTCCTCCTCTCCAGCTCAGAGTCTTCTTCCTCGCCCTCTGCTCCGGACTCCCAGTCGTGGAAAGATAATCCCTCCTTGGAGAGCATCTCGGTTCGTCCATCCCGCCCCAGCAATGGCCTCCTATCCACTTCCATTCCCACAGCATCCCGGTCTGAACTTTTACTCTTCCTCCTTTTGGAAGAGACAGGCAACAAGGGCAGAAAGGCAGATGGAATTATGTCGGAGGATACGTTGACTCCTCCCCAGAACTTGACGGACGTCGAAGGCTTACTGCTGGAGCTGGGGAAGGGCTTGCTGTTCCTTCTCCTGTTTTGTCTTTCTTTCCCTCGGCTTTCTTCCCCATCATCCCTCTCTTTCTCTTCTCTTCCCTTCCTCTCCTCTTCTCCGGGGACGTGCCATCCATAGCTCCGGATGGAACTTTCGCTCTTTTTCCGAAAAGACTCTCGCCTCAGGGCCGGGTACGATGGGTAATCTGGCGTCCCCGATTTGAGGTCCTCTCTTTTTTCAGCATCTCCTCCCTCCTGCTCGGACCTCTTTTGCTCTCTCTTCCGGCTCTTATCCTCTTTCTTCCTCTTCTTTGCTTTGCGGCGTTTTCGCTCCCTTTCTCTTTCCCTGTCCTCCCTCTTCTTCTTCTTCCTGCCTTTCTTCCTCCTCTTCCTCTCACGTTCCCTCTCTTTGTGGAGTCTCTTGTCCTCTCTACCGCCACCTCCTGCGTCGGCTCGACTCGTTGCTCCTCCGCGCCCTCGCTCTCGCTCTCCCCACGACGCCCACCACTCCTGGAGTTGCGCCAGCTGACTTCCGGTTCTCTCTCTGCCGTGATCCCTCTGATAGCGAGGCTTCCGAGGCGGGACCGGCGGAGGCGGCGGGCTGCACGGCAAAGAGCGCGACGACATGCGGCGAGAACGAAGCTTCCTCCGTGTTCCCAGGAGGAGGCTGGACTCCTCTGTGAGCAGATCTGAATCATTATCGTCTTCAACCGTTAAATCCCGGTCGCCCGCTCGATAACGGAAGCTCAACGAAGAGTTGAAGGAGCTGTCGCCGGAGCAAGAAGAGGGGGAATTCGAACGAGACAGTGAGACGGAGGATGAGGAAGAGGACGATGATGACGATGAAGACGAAGAGGAAGAGGACGAGGCACTGGAGCAGGAGGAGTAGAAACGGCATGGAGAAGAGGGAGTGGTGGGAGTGTGGGTAGGGGAGAGTGGGACCGGCAGAGGTGCTGGGGGGCGTCGCCCTCTCCTTCCACCTCCGTCGCTTGCTCCATACCTCCCACCTCCTCGTCGACCCAGAGGGAGGATATTCTCATACAGAGGACCTCCTGAGCCTTTTCCACTCGCCTGAGCCAGGCTTCCTCGTCTCCAGAAAGCAGGCCTTCGTGGGGAAGAGGGGAGCAGTGGAGGTGGGATCAAGTGCCCTTGTTGGAGGCCTTGTTGGAGGCCTTGTTGGGGGCCTTGTTGAGGGCCTTGTTGAGGGCCTTGTGGGGGACCTTGTTGGAGGCCTTGTTGAGGGGCTTGTTGGGGACCTTGTTGGGGACCTTTACCAGGCAGCCGTGACATCCCTGTGGCTTTCGGCCCTCTTAGATGAGCTTTGGGAGTCTGCTGGGGGACAGCTACCTGTTGTTCAGAGTTAGCTCCCAGCCCTTCTGGATCTATAGGACCATAGTAGCGCTTATATTCATCTAGCCCTGTGTCACCTCCACCCCCTGCGCCGCCTGCAAGGTTCCAGTGCTGTCCAAGATTCAGCTGGTACTGCGGGGCCTGGAGTTCAGTGATCCCTCCGGCTATCCCCCCGACACCCACCCCTCCACCACTTCCTCCACTCAGGACCTTCTCTGGCTTTGCCCTGTTCCAGCGATCGACCACAGCGAGCCTGCGGTCATGGCGAGGCAAGAAGGTGGAGCAGGGCATGGGGCCTTCGAGCAAAGGGCTGTTTGAGGGACCTAGAGCCATTGCCGAATGTCCCGTTGTTGGCGGCGACCCGGGTAACATAGAGGTATAGGTCGGCCCCTGTTGCGGTTGTTGGTGCTTCTGCTGCTGCTGCACCATGGCCATGGCGGTGGTGTTATTTATCGTGGCTGTGACAAGGTGTTGCTGGGCTGCGGTGGACATGGAGGTCATGGTGTGGTACTGGGGCAAAGAGCCGCCTCCCGGCGCCGTTTCATCCTCAAACTGGCAGCAACTGTACATCCCCTGGGTGGAGAGATAACAAAAGAGAGAGATTGTAATTAGACCAGCAGGCTTCCAAGTGCAATAAGGTGGGAACCGAGTGAGTATGTGTGAGACATAGAGACACAAAAAGAGAGAGAGCCGACATCTCTAACTGAGAGAAGGGAAAGCTATGGAGCTATTTTAATCTGATACTTAATGATGCTGATACAAAATCTATCTTCAGAAAACCGCTAGTGTCATTGTTGCAGACTTTACCTGTTTTTGTCAAAAAATATCCTGATCTTTAGATGCACTTGAAAAATCAGATATCAACAAACAGAAGTTGCTATGAGGGGTTTTAAATTGTTTTAATACAAATGATAAATGGCTATTCTCCATTCACCCTACTTTCTTTCATCTTTATTCAGTGCATTGCGTAACCACCGACTGTGAACATGTGTTGGCTTAACACCATTTTGCAAAAAACAGTCTCCCCTTAGAGGAAAATATATTTGTTGTATCTATCGGCATGCTGGGAAATTGCTCCGGGTAGTTTCCTGTTTCTCGTTGTCGCCGTATCTCCTTCGCAGGCATGCAACATGGAGTGCTGACCATTAAATACTAATGAGAGTTTTGGAGAAACTTTGGATTGAGTTTACCAATGTTCACACTATCACGCAGAAGCTTTGGGTAAATATGGTGTATCGCTGAGCTGGAGGAGGATTGGATTCTCTCTCCTGGAGAGGAGTCAAATCAAACGGGTGGAGCAAAAGCAACAAAACCGTTTTCGAGCAAATAAAACAACTGTTGTTCTGAAAGTTTTTTAAATCATATGTAACCGGAACCACAAAAGTGGTCTGTATCTTCCCAGTGCACAACAAATAATAATTGGAAAACACATCATATATATTCTGTAATCTCTCTCTCTCTCCCTCTCAAAATATAAATGGATTTATTTATATATATATATATATATATATATATATATATATATATATATATATATGTATATACATATGCATATATATGAATACATACACAAATGTTTACAGAATATACATGAAATGTATTCTAATTAATTTATCTAATTATTTAGTTATACACTGTATATATATATATATATGATAATTAATTAATTTCTAGTTATTTATATATGCATATAAATATAATTAAAAAAGATTATATGATATTTATTCTAATTAATCTAATTATATATATATATATATATATATATATATATATATATATATATATATATATATATATATATATATATATATAATGTGCAGAATATGTTTACTATGATATGTATTATAATTAATCAATATAAATATGTATATGTATGTTTATAAATGTATGTGTATATATAAATATAAAAGATGTATGATATTTATTATAAATATTTAATCTCATTATTAATATAAATTATTAATATATATATATATATATATATAACAAATACAATACTTGAAACATGAATATTCAACCCCTTTGAAGTGGTCCTCACTCGCCTCTCATGAACTTGCATGGTGAGAACTAGTCTGGCTTTTATTTATTTATTGGTACATCTCAGCAGCAACATCCGATAATGTTCTGCATGAATAAAACATCAAAGGAAGGAGCTTAGGAACTCCTCCTGATATCTTTATTTTCAAAATTATTTTAAACCCTGTGCAGAATCAATCAATTATAAAATCATGTCAGATGATTCCCCCCCCCCCATGTGAATCACAAAGACTCTATTATCCCTCATACATGGAGATGATTCATAACACCTCCGCCCCCCGATATCGGTCACATCTTAACGACCACACCTGTGTGGGCCTGCTGTCGATCCCTGTTCCCTCGATATCTGATGTAAGGGACTCTAACGGCGGCCCTTCAGGACACATGAATCAGCGGCGGCACAAACGCTATCTCAGTTTCCAGGCTGTGAAATTGAAACTTGGGGCGAGTCGCCTATTGGATTAAATGGGAGAGAGAGAGAGAGAGAGAGAGTGAGATAGAGAGAGACAGAGGTCGGCTCTATGTGCACGGAGCTCGAGAGGTTCCGGGGATTTGACCTTTTGACATTGAATGATATTAATGATACTGGTATCTCTGATTTGTATACCGTGAACATGAACACATCGCATAAATAAACAATATCCTCTCCGGTCACACTATTTCACGGTTGGATTTCCTTATTTATTTATTTTTTGAGACCTGGCTGCTCTCAAACCAATCCGTTCCATCAGGCGGAGTAATGAAACTCTACGGAGAGTAGAAACTATTTCATTTTAGCGATAGCAAAGTTTTTGAATAGTTTCCCCAAATCGCTCACTCCACGATAAAAGTGTCTGAATGCATCATGAGAATTATAATAACCTACAGGCTCAAATCATCTCACCATGCATCAGGAAAAGCACTATACAGTAACTAACGCACTATCGGGTTACTATCGTTTGTTGTTGTTGAGCAGGGGGTCAAACAAATTTCTCCAATGGGCCACGTCAGCATCATGGTCACCTCTTAAAGGGCCGGTGTAAGTTATAAACGTATAAACTACTGCCCAACATATTGTTAAATAACTCTCTTTGCATTTGATTATTATTTATTTGAGGGCATAAATATTGTACATAAGAACATGTCTCTAATATTATAACTTAAAACTATTTAAATTGAAACCTTCAAAATAAAAGCACATGCTATTTTTGTATAAACTACTTATTTCTTATTTTAGTGTAGAAATACTGTAAATAACCACATTTCTCTAATATTAAAACATACATCTATTTAATTACAAACCCTCAAAATAAAATTACAGGATGTATTTTTTTAATCTCATTAAGAAAAGATAATCAGATTTTCTTTCAAACCGTCAGGGGGCCACATAAAATGACGTGGCAGGCCAGAATGGGCCCGCGGGCCTTGTGTTTGGCACCTGTTTTATTGAGCAGTTCAAATTTTAAATATTCCTTTATCTAACTTGCAATAATAGGATTTATAACAGATTATGGTCCAACTTATAATAGGCCCATAGCCTGTTACAGTCCTATTCTCAGACACTTCCTTCAGAAAAGTCCTTCAAATGTGTCACAAAAGTCCACTTGGACTTGGGGGTCAAAGGTCAAGCGGGTCGTGTTGTGTCGGCGGCGGCGTACGATGTGCAGACCGGCTCCGGTTGCAGTTCACTAGATGATATTCCCCTTCCGTCCTTTTTATAGCGCAATTAAAATAAAAAAATTGCCGTATCGTCTGCCCGCTCAGCCAGAGGGAGGTGATCTATCACCATCTCGGGTAGTCACTCCACCGTGGGGGGGGGACAGGGGGGGGGGGGACCAGAGAGTGGTTCCCTCCAGGTGTTCCATGACGGTGTCACCGGGGGTCCAACATGGACGACTCCCGGGTGACCTCTTCCACTCCTTCCTGTTCCTGCCCTTTATTTCCCTCCCTCTGGCCGATACAGTCCACTGCCTCCTCCATCCCACCCCTCAGACGACTCTCTTATTCCTCTTTTCGCTTCTCATCTCCTCGGTTACCCCCCAACGGTACCTTTTCACTTCTTCTCAAGTACCTACCCTTTATGTCCCTCCTTCTGGCCGATACAGTCCACTACCTCTTCCATCCTACCCAACAGACTCTTATGTCTTTTTCTCTTCTGATCTCCTAGGGTACTGCCCAACGGTACCTCTGCACTCCCCCTTCCTCTTCCTGGCCTTTGTGTCCCTCCTTTTGGGCGATACAGTCCACTACCTCTTCCACCCCACCCCACAGACGACTCTCTTACGTCTCTCTGTCTTCTTATCTCCTAGGTTACCTCCCAACGGTACCTTTGCACTCCTCCTTCCTGTTCCTGCCCGTTATTTAGCTCCTTCTGGCCGGTACTGTCCACTACCTCCTCCATCCTACCCCACAGACTCTTATGACTCTTTGTCTTCTTATCTCCTTGGTTACCCCCCAATGGCCCCTTTGCACTTTTCAAGTTCCTGCCCTTTATGTCCCTCCTTCTGGCCGCTACAGTCCACTACCTCTTCCATCCCAGCTCACAGACGACTCTCTTACGTCTCTTTTGTCTTCTTATCTCCATGGTTACCTCCCTCCTCCTCATGCTGCTTCCCCAATCACAGCATTGTCTGTTTTACCTCCAGCTCTCTCACCCCTTGTTTCCTTCCTTCCCGGTGTTTCCTCCCCTAAGCTTTACCTCATTACATTCCTTTCCTCTTAACTCTCTGCACCACGACCCGGTGGGCGAAGACCACCGACGTTCTTCTTTCTGGCCTCTGGTGCTTCGCTCAGTGCGGGTAACGAGGACCGGTATTTTCTTTTGTATTTTTGCCGCCCAGAACCATCCAGTCCTGGAAGAAGTTTGAGCTTTCTGCCTTCTAGAAGTTGGGGTACCCGTTGGGGGAAGAACCCATTTTTTCTAACCGTTTTTAGGAAAAGACAGTATGTAGATCTCTGGGTCTCAGAAGGGAAGCCAATGATAAATGACTTTAGTCTGGCATAATTTTATATTAATTTCCTCTGGCAGCAAAAATAAGTTGGATTAAAAAAAAAGTCTACCATCTGTTCCGTGAATTGTGTCGCTTTCAGTTGCACTTCAAACTGATCAGGAGTCAGATGGAGTCGTGTTTCCATTTGGAATTATAAAGCTCTTCATCATACATTACCGCTAAAATGGGCGTCTTGTCGGGAAAACAGGAAGGGAAGCCTCCTGCTTGATCCCATTGGCTGCCTTGGGCTTCCTGCTTGATCCCATTGGCTGCCTTGGGCGAGTGTGACATTAATGAGCGTTGCGTTTAGAGTTGAGTATTTAAATTTTTAAACGCATGAACAACGCGCCACGGGGCGTTTAAAAGGCGCCGTGCCGTAGGGACTCAATGGTTTAGCTAGCGACGCGTTCTTGCGAGTCGCGTCCGGTGTGATGGAGCCCTCAGGCACCATCCTAAAACGTGGTACTCGTTTCCGTTGTTTCTGTTTATCTAACGGATATAAAAAAGATATATTTTGGGG
The DNA here is from genome assembly GCA_036178185.1 of Liparis tanakae. Classification (NCBI taxonomy): domain Eukaryota; kingdom Metazoa; phylum Chordata; class Actinopteri; order Perciformes; family Liparidae; genus Liparis; species Liparis tanakae. The sequence goes on from CM070106.1 coordinate 15,509,115, forward strand.
CCTTTCTATTTCTGAGACCCCTTAGCTCGGCTGTGGGCGGCGTCGACGCGCCTTCACAGGTTCTCGGGTGTCCGGCGCCTCGCCTCACCCTGCTGAGCGCCAGGAGGAAGTCCATCCCGCTGGAGCGCTTCACGCAGTGCCGCAACTTCCAGTACACCAGATGCTCCCAGGCGAACACCAGCAGGCTGAGGCCCATGGCCACCAGCAGCATGTAGAAGACCCCCGCCATGTTATCGATGTCCAGCTTGCTGCTCATCACCTGGAGGGAAGGAAAGGAATCAAAGGAGGCGAGCGGCAGAGGGAAGGACACGACGAGCTGCAGAGACGAGAGTTATTGTCTCCGGGGGTCGACGGAGGGCGACAGGCGGCGTACCTCGATCTTATCGTTGTGGCAGATCCCCGACAGCCAGAGACGCTCCAGCATGTCAATCTCGTCTGCAAGGAGACGAGACAGAGGGGAGGAGGTCAGAATGAGGAGCAGCCGAAAGATGAGGGGAGGATATGAAAGGATGAGAGGCATCGGGGGGGCGTTAGAGTTGAAAGAGGACGAGAAAAGAAGATTAAAGAGAAACATCCTGTGTTATAAGAGCAATCCCAGAGGGAGGAGGAAGGAGCCAAGGAAGGAGCAGAGGAAGGAGAGAGGAGGGACTGATGATGAAATGTGCCACGAGTGGAGAGAGAGGAGGGGGAGTCGAATTTGTATGTGGTTTAAAAATAGAGACAACATGGCGAATATATGGCGATATAGTCAACCTTCTGAAGAAGAAGAAGAAGAAGAAGAAGAAGAAGAAGAAGAAGAAGAAGAAGAAGAAGAAGAAGAAGAAGAAGAAGAAGAAGAAGAAGAAGAAGAAGAAGAAGAAGAAGAAGAAGAAGAAGAAGAAGTTGTTTGGAGGAGAAAGTTATGAGAGTGAAGAGAGAGATTACAGCTGGCGACTGGAAGTGTGAGAATCCCTTTGAAGCTGAGGGGGCCGGGCTCCACATGGGAGACATACACACTGTCACACACACACACACACACACACACACACACACACACACACACACACACACACACTATGTGCTGTAGCGTAATGGGGACCCTTAGTACCGGCCATCAATGCTTTAATCAGAAATAATGAAGCAGCAGGAAGAAAAAGACTCTCACACACACACACACACACACACACACACACACAAACACACTCCCACTCCCACTCACACACACTCCCACTCCCCCCCCCCCCCCCACACACACACACACACACACACTCTCCCACTCCCACTCACACACACACACACTCTCACACGCACACACACACACACACTCCCACTCCCACACACACACACACACACTCTCTCTCTGTGATGATGTCCCAGTCAAAGGAAGCGTTCCCGGAGCTCTCGGTGTTCATCAACCCTCGGGGTCATTAACGCCGTCTGGAGTCCTCAGAGGACGTCAAAACAAACATGTCACACACACACACACACACACACACACACACACTATAACACACACACACACACACTATCACACCAAATACACACACAGACACACACTATCACACACACACACTATAACACACAGACACACAGTATTACACACACACACATACACACACACACACACAGTATCACACACACTCACACACACACACACACACACACTCCCCCCTGATGACTGGTAATCAAACGTTTCTTGACAGCTGAACTAAACCCGGCTCGACTCCATCGACCCGACACACACACACACACACACACACACACACACACATTCCTCCCGTGTGTCCCCCCCCCCCCCCTTCCTATCTTCCTGTAAATACGTTCATCACGGAGCGGGGCGCTGCTCTTCAGGAGCAACGGGCTGACAGGCGAGCGGTCGCCTCTCTCTCCGGCTCCGGGAGAGGAAATGTCACGGAGGAGAGGGAGAGGGGAGGAAGAGGAGGAAGAGGAGGAAGAAGGGGAAGGAGACTGAGTCTCAGAATTAAAGTCTGCTTCTGACAGCCGAGTAGTGATCCGGGAACACATTCCAGAGCTGAACAATGTCGTCTTCTTCTTCTTCTTCTTCTTCTTCTTCTTCTTCTTCTTCTTCTTCTTCTTCTTCTTCTTCTTCTTCTTCTTCTTCTTCTTCTTCTTCTCATACTAATAACTAATAAAATATCATCTGTGAAGGGTCAAATTGCCTGAACCTCTACACGACGTGAACATCTCTCCACCTCTGGAGGTGAAGAGGGGGAGGAGTCACCGGCCCTTTTAATGAATAAAGAAGATGTTTCTATGAGAGGATCAGAAAGCAACAACGCTGAGGATTTAATCTGGAGAATCAATTCATCATGTGTTATGGATTATTTATTGTTGTTGTTGTTGTTGTTGCGTTTTGATCGTTTTGCGTTATGTGTCTAAGAACTTCTTTCTCACCTGCCACAGTAGTCACGGCAACCGTGAGTCCAGTTCTACCCCTTAGTTTCTGTGTGTGTGGGTGTGTGTGTGTGTGTGTGTGTGTGTGTGTGTGTGTGTGTGTGCATGTGTGTGTGCATGTGTGTGTGTTGGAACAGTAACAGTGAAGGTCTGTTATTAATGAGTTTGTTTTATATTTGGATCCAACCTTTTAAAGATAATTACTTTTTCCTACATATTCCGTCAGATTTTATTAGAAATAATATGTCACAGTTTTACATTTATAACTCTATATTGTTGTATTTTGTCTCCAACCTCGAGAAGAAGAAGAGGAGAGAGGAGAAAGAAAAAGAAGAAGAAGAAGAAGAAGAAGAAGAAGAAGAAGAAGAAGAAGAAGAAGAAGAAGAAGAAGAAGAACAAGAACAAGAAGAAGAAGAACAAGAAGAAGAACAAGAACCAGAACAAGTGTGTGTGTGTCAGCTTCAACAGAACTCACACGTCCTTTACTCTTCCTCCTCCTCTTCCTGTATTGATCTCTTTCTTTGTGCCTTAAATCCTTCCTGTCCTTCTTTTCTCCACTGACCCTCATGCTACTTCTACACACACACACACACACACACACACACACTCTCTCTCTCTCTCACACAAACACACACACCTATACACACACACACTCACACCTACACACACTCACAAACACACACACACCTACACACTCACACACACAAACACACCTACACACACACAGAAACACTCACACATACACAAGCCTACACACAAACACTCACACACTCTCTCACTCACACTCTCTCACTCACACACACACACGTCCCGGTCTTACCGTCTCCCACCAGCTGCAGCAGCGCGAGGTCCAGAGGTCGTTTCCAGCGTGAGTTCTTGTTGAGGGCGATGCCGTAACCCGTGGTGGCGAAGACCTTCCCCGAGCCGATGGTCATCACCTGGTGGAGAACACGTAAGGAACACGTGAAAACATGTAAAGAACACATAAAGAACATGTGAAGAACATGTGAAGAACACACAAGGAACATGTAAGTAACAAGTGAAGAATGCGTGAAGAATGTGTGAAGAACACCTTAAGAACACGTGAGGAACACGTGAAGAACACGAGAAGAACATGTGAAGAACAAATGAAGAACACCTTAAGAACATGTGAGGAACACGTGAAGAACACGATAAGAACATGTGAAGAACACATGAAGAAAACGTGAAGAACACATGAAGAACACGAGAATGACACGTGAAGAATACGTGAAAAAACGTGAAGAACACATGAAGAACACGTGAAGAACACATGAAGAACATGTGAAGAACATGTGAAGCATTAGGACACATCGAGGACCCAGGGATGCGTCGGTGGCCGAGCGGCGCGTGGGACGAGGTTCCCTTGCGTCCTCGTTTCTTCCTCGCCTAAAGGAACCAAGATGGAAGAGGACAGGAGGCGAGGAAAGGAATCGAGGAAAGGAATGGAATGTATGAATAGACATTCATGGATAGAAGGCGACGAGAAAGTACAAAAGAATCTCTCCATTCTGATCAATGGTATTTTCTCACTGTCAAACCGGTTGGCTGAGACCTGCAGGGGTGTGTGTGTGTGTGTGTGTGTGTGTGTGTGTGTGTGTGTGTGTGTGTGTGTGTGTGTGTGTGCGTGCGTGCGTGTGTGCGGGTGTGTGTGTGTGTGTGGAGGGGTAATGGCTGCAGCAGTGGCTGCTGGTAGCTCCGCCTCCCACAGACCTGATTACAGACCGTTGGACTTTCATGGTAAACGTATAAATAAATCAACAATAACAACAATAACAACAATAACAAAAGAGCCCCGCGAAGATCTCATGGGCTCGGTGGTGAGGACGTGGAGAGAGAGAGAGAGAGAGAGAGAGAGAGAGAGAGAGAGAGAGAGGGAGGGAGGGAGAGAGAGAGAGAGGGAGAGAGAGACACCTATCTCTCACCTTGCAGCCCTCGTCCTTCCTCGCCATGTAGTTCAGCACCGCAGCGTCGTAGATGAAGGCGTCCAGCTTCCTGTAGGGAAGGAAAGGAGGAAAGGATGCAAGTTAATCCAGATGTATGTGTAAATAAAAAAAGTTAATCCAGATGTGTGTGTATATAAAACAAGTTAATCCAGATATGTGTATGAAATTAATTAATCCAGATGTGTGCGTGTATGTTATAAATCAATCCATATGTCTGAATATATGACACACATTAATCCAGATGTGTGATCATAGGACATCAGTTAATACAGATGTGTGTATAAAAACAAGTTCATCCAGATGTGTTCACATATGAAACATGCTAATTCAGCTGTGTGTGCATATGAAACAAATTAATCCAGATGTGAACCGTCTCGTTGCGCTTATTTGCGACGCTTTTTGTTTCATGTGCATAAAATCACACAAAACGCACATTTAAACGACGTGTTTGAGGTTCTCAGGTGGAGGAAACACACCGAGACACGGAGGTAAGACGTGATTCATAAACGTAGAACAGGCTGCAGGGGGGGAAGGGGGGGGGGACCTCATGACCTCACAACCTCACAACCTCACCGGAGTAAATACACACTCACTGCCCACTGTGTGCGTTCCTCTGTGATCACAGCACCTAGCATCTACTTCATAATAATAATATAAAATATAAAAATTATAAATAAAAACCTACATTATTCCTACATTATGGCCAGGGTTCTTACACATTTTGACCAATGGATTTCCATGACTTTTCCATGACTTTAACCAATTTTCCATGACCTAACATTTTGTGAAATTTTGATATAAACATGAAAAAGTGAGAAAATGTCGTATTTAAACTAACAATGAGAATTCCAAAACATAAAGTATGCTTTAAATGACCCACGTGAATGAGACAATAGTTTGATTTAAAGAACCATATTTAAAGATACATGTATATACTCCAGTTGACAGGCGTTCATAACACTGACAATAAGAGCTTTTAGTTGCACACATTGCTTTCCGTTTTTGCTTTCCGAACACAGATACGCGTATTTGTTTTCGCCACAAGCAAATTGGGATGCACTTTGGCTATCAGGGAACATTGGTTTAAACAGCAGGCCTGCATCTTCGGATGATTTAACGGGAGTTGCTAAAGTAGTTGCTGTGGTGAGAAAGCTGGTCATCGGGGTAGCTTTAGCTCCACTAGCCGCGGCGCTCCGATGTCGGCTACCTTTAGCGTGACTCGCTAACGCCGCCACCACACGACCGACACTGTGCTCGTCCCGGGTCTTTGTCTGGTGTAACCCACGACTTGTACTTCTCCATATGTAGCCACGCATTGTTAAATTGACACTTCCCTGGCATGATGCATTAACTTGACCGCTTCCCAGAGCTACTGTCGCTATTACCAACGAACGTTGAAGGTGCGTTCACACGCAGCACGGATAATTGGTGCAAAGAGTATGAGAACATTTGCCGGTTTCTATTCTTTTTTTTAATAGCATATTTATTATTTTAAACTCAGCGCAGATGAACGACATGAATATATTAGTATAACAAAATTCCATGACTTTTTCAAAACTTTGGGGATTTTATTTTTTTCCATGACTTTTCCAGGCCTGGAAAACAGCATTTCAAAATTCCATGACCTTTCCAGGTTTTCCATAACCGTACAAACCCTGATGGGGATGTATATATATATATATATATATATATATATATATATATATATATATATATATATATATATATATACAAATGTATTTATTCATATTAATATATATGTGTATATATATTTAGAGAAATATTTATACTGAAAATATTTAATAATAATAATATTTTTTATGTTAAGATGTATAATTATATACATATGTATATAAATATAAATATATATATATATTTATGTAGAGTATATATTTTTATAAATTCATATAAATAAATACATTTAAATATATATATATATATATATATATATATATTTATTTATTTATTTATTTATTTATGAAACTCTTCATCATGTAACTACGGATGACGGAGCTGTGACTCCACCCACTCTCCGACTTCACGTTGATTCATATTCACACTCAGGAAGCTGCTTTATGACATGAGTAGAATGAGCAGGAGGAGGAGGAGGAGGAGGAGGAGGAGGAGGAGGAGGAGGACAGGTGTGATGGTGAGGGAGGGGGTTAGAAGATAATATGAGGAGCGAGGGAGCAGGAGGGACAAGGAGGAAGAGGAGGAATAGGAGTCTCTCACTGCGTGTTAACATGTTTCATCCATAAAATAACATGAGCTGGAAAGACAGAACACGGATAAACGGCCAATAGTGAGAGAGGGATGGTAAAGAGAAGAGAGGGAGAGAGACAGAAGAAGATGTAAGAGGGACAAGGCGGAGGAGGGGAAGGGATGCATCATGGGAGATTTTAATAACACGGTACGTCAAATACTGATAAGGACCGCGGACGCTGCCGCTCGTGTGTGTTTGCTCCTCCCATTAAACACTTGAACCCTCATCTGCATCTCCTGGCACCACTCCTCCTCCTCCTCCTCCTCCTCCTGCTCCACCTCTTACTCCTCCACCTCCACCTCTTTTCACCCCCTCCCCCCCCCAGATAATAAACCTCCCTCCATGAGTAAAGAGGCGTCTGAGTGACAGTCGGTGTTGAGGCGGCGGGTTTTTCCCCCCCTGCACTGCGGCTGCTGCTAGCATGTTATTTAAAATCCCCTTCTTCTTCTTCTTCTTCTTCTTCTTCTTCTTCTTCTTCTTCTTCTTCTTCTTCTTCTTCTTCTTCTTCTTCTTCTCAGTGTTGTTCTTGTTCTTGTTCTTCTTGATACCTTCATGATACCTTCTTGATACCTTCTTGATACCTTCTTGATACTTTTGTGATACTTTCTTGATACCTTCTTGATACCTTCTTGATACCTTCGTGATACCTTCATGATACCTTCTTGATACCTTCATGATACCGTTACGATAACTTTGTGAGACCTTCTTGATACCTTTGTGATACCTTCATGATACCTTTGTGATACCTTCTTGATACCTTCTTGATACCTTCATGATACCGTTACGATAACTTTGTGAGACCTTCTTGATACCTTCGTGAGATATTCTTGATACCTTCGTGAGACCTGCATGATACCTTTACAATACCTTTGTGAGACCTTCTTGATACCTTTGTGAGACCTTCGTGAAACCTTCATCATCATGCAGTGCGTCTCTCCACCACTTGGTGGAGTAGTCACATGCTTATCTTTAACTCTCTTTCTTGCCTTACCCAGACTTGAGGTTCTCGATGGCCTCCTCCACCCCCTTCTGGTTGTTCCGGATCATGTACTGGTGCATGTTGGGGTAGTTGGAGCGGATGTTCTCCTCCGTGCTGCCGTTCGGCACCGTCCCGAAACGAAGCGGTGGGTACTGCTCTGCCGGCTGCTGGAACTACGTACCGAATGGTGGTGGTGGTGGTGGTGGGGAGAGACGTTGGAAAACGTTGCATATTACAAATTATACAGACATACAACTAAGACAACAATAAATAAAGTGACAAAGACATGTACTTTCATGTAAATGTTTACCTTAACTTTTTTGCTATTGCCCTTCAAAACAAAAGCTCAACATTAACCACCAGAAACCAAAGAACCCCTTTCCCGTCTCGTTCTTTTTACTTTTTAAAGATTCAGTTTGGGGTCACCAACATAAAGATTCACATCGGGGTCACCTAAACGCCCCCCCCCCTACCCCCCAACCCCCCCAACGCATGGCGTACCTTCTTATCCGACAGCCCCGACACCGTGTCGATGTACTCCTCCTGGATCATGAAGGCAGCCAGATTGGCGGTGTAGGAGGCCAGGAAGATGACGGCGAAGAAGGCCCACACCAGCACCTGTAAGGGGGGGGGGGGGGGGGGCGTTTAATGAGGTCTCGGTCTGACAGGAAGTCGTTGTTAAAGATTCTCCTGGCGACACTGTGTTCATTTCTCGCGGCCGTGACTCGCCCGAGGCTCGAGTTGTGTTTGTGTGTCAGTGCAAACACTCAATGTCACTCAAAGAACATCTCTATTTCATATCTTATTATGACATGAATGTTTAACATAACTTATGTACCGTTACTTATACTCTGATTGTATAAGTATTTACCTTTTATGCAACTTGGGTATTTCTACTTCGATTCAGAGGACGATGAAGTACTTTTACCTGACAGGAATATTAATTTGGTATTTTGGTGGAAAAACGTTGTTTGTTTATACATCTGCACCAATGATGGATGGAGGGTCGTGACCCCCCCCCCACCCCCCGGGTCCACGTCGCGAGAAAAAACCTATTCAACTTTTTGGTACGCACGACACCCATTAGCGACAGAGTGCATGCTGGGACGGCCACCGATGACCCACGATATGCGGCTCGGAGAAAGTCTGTGTGTGTGTTTGTTGATCGACTGAGGATCCGGTCTCTAGAAAAAGAAAAAGAGTGAGGACGTCACATGCCCCCCCCCCCTTCTGAGACGCCAATGGGCTCTTGTGATGATTGGGCTTGTAGTGGAAAGACACCTCCTGTGGCTCCATGCTCAGCAGTGTGTGTGTGTGTGTGTGAGTGTATCTGTGTGTGTGTGTGTGTGTGTGTGTGTGTGTGTGTGTGTGTGTGTGTGTGTGTGTGTGTGTGTGAGTAACAGCAGGTATTAAAAACACCGCCGCTGTGAAACAAGTAGAATGAAACTGTCGAGCTGATTGCGCCGGCTCATAAAACTCAAAGTATTATATTTTCAACCATATTTTGCCCCCGTTTGGAAGTGAAGTGGCATAAAAGTTTAAATACTCAAACAATCAACAATCACCAGCTCCTCGAATATGAAATACAGGTCCTGATTATATATTAAAACTATAACAATGATCTGGTTCTGGAAAAATATTAATACATGTGTATATACATATATATATATATATTTATTTTTTTAACATTATTTAAAAAAAATTTTAACATTTATATATTCAAAATCCTAGACCTTATTCTGAAAATTATTTTCATTTCATTTTTTTATTAAAACATGTTATACAAATATATATATATACATTTTTAACTATTTTTATATATATATCTATATAAATATAGATATATATATATATCTATATGTTTGTATATATTTGAATCCCAGAAGGCCCGGGCCCCTCACCATGATCTTGCTGGTGGTTCCTCTCGGGTTCTCCACGGGGACCGAGTTGTTGAAGACCAGCGCCCAGAGCAGCCACACCGACTTACCGATGGTGAACTTGGAGCCGCCGGACTCTTGGGGGGGGGGGGGGGGCAGTTAGGATGGGGGTTACACACAGACAGAGACACACACAGACACACACGCACACAGACAAACACACAGACACACTCTCTTACTCTTGGCGCTCTGCAGACTGCGGTTGTACCCGACGGGGCTGAAGAACTCGAAGATGAAGACGGTGACGGCGACGACGGAGAGACACATCACGAACATCATGACCCACACGGCCGGGCTGTAGGGCTCTGCACACACACACACACACACACACACACACACACACACACACACATCAGATACGTCTCCTGCTTCTAAATGAATACATGAATAACTCCTCCAATTGCAATGACTTTTAGACAGAAGGGAAATGAAGACACGTGATTGGTCCCTCAGACCAGCTCTCCTCTCCTCTCCTCTTCTCTTCTCTCTCACCAAGTCGTCACCGAAAAGAAGAGACAGCAGCAGCCTCCATGTCACCAATTTAGATTCACTTTAGGCCCCAAAAAATAAAATGTGTCCACCATTTTTTTCTGTCCGACGAGCAGCAGCTCACTGCCGCGTGACGGAGGTGAAGAGCATCCCATCAACAGCAGAGGTGACGGTGTCCGTGGGAGGAGGCGCCCCCCCTCTTCCCCCCTCCAGACGTCATCGCCACAACCAGCTCGCCGTTTACAAAATGGGGCTTTTTAGAGACGTGCAGGTGGAGCGCCGTCAGGTTTCATCCATTAAAACCATTTAACGTACCTCCAGAAGGGGAGAGGGGGGAGGAGGAGGAGGGGGAGACGGTGTGCTGCCGAGGCCTCGGGGCCTGTCACACGGAGCGCCGGAGGGCCGAGAGGTTTCATCTCCGTCTCGCAGCTGCAGGAACACGAGGCCCTCTGGTTCTCTCAGAACGTGCGACAGCGACATCACGCGATGACATCACAGGGTGACATCACGCAATGACATCACAGGGTGACATCACGCAATGACATCACAGGGTGACATCACGCAATGACATCACAGGGTGACATCACGCAATGACATCACAGGGTGACATCATGTGGTGACATTACACGGCTAATTACACGCAGCTGGAGGGTTTCATGAGGACGACGTTGTGTCATCGATGTGATTCACACCTGGAAGACGAGTGTTGTTCGATCCACGAGGCGTCGATGGAATCATCGAACCGTGAGACATATCTCCATAAACACACACACAGATACACACAAACACACACACAGATACACACACACATACACACACACAAACACAGATACACACAAACACACACACACATACACAGATACACACACACATATACACATATACAGATACACACACAAACACAGATACAAACATACACACACACAGTGTGAGAACATGTAACTACATGAACGCAAAACACTCGACGACATAAATCTATCCTCCATCTATTCTGTGTCTGTGTGTGGTTGTGTGTGTCTGTGTGTGTGGTTGTGTGTGTGGTTGTGTGTGTCTGTGTGTGTGTGGTTGTGTGTGTGTGTGTGTGTGCGTGTGTGGTTGTGTGTCAGTCACGATGACCATTGTGATTTGTCTTTCTTTGTGTATTTATAAGTAAACACACGTCTTCATCTCACAGGCCACGGGATGAAAGATAAAACAACATATTCTAGAAGAACCTT
>CM070106.1:15522857-15528268 GCA_036178185.1 Liparis tanakae
GTTAATGGCCGACGGAGTGGAAGTGGATGGTCTCAGTCGACCTTCTCTGGGTGGAAAGCAAGAGGAAGGGAAGAAGTTCACTTTGTGGAATCACTACTTTGTCTTTGAAGCCTTCGTAAAGTTCCTGCAGGAGGTGACGCACAAACATCACCCGGAATAATGATCATTATTCTGTTCACTTCGAGTCGTTTTAAACGGTCTGAAGGGTCTGAAAGCAACATCTGTGACACTCCTGGTTAATTACTCAGACTTCACATCGGAAACAGAAAGAAATATTAAACCAGGAAAAGATTCACCTGAAAAAAAAAAAGGGAGAACAGAAACCGTCAGCGGCTGAGTGACATTTAAATATAAATAGCAGAGAACGACTGTTCCAAGGACAAAGAACGGCTCTCAGGAAAGTGGACGCATTAACCTTGTTACCGGAACACGGGGGAAGTGAAGAGGAGGAAGAGGAAGACGACAAGTCGACTGCAGGAAGCTGGAGTGGATTCACTTTGACTAAAATCACCGGTTCTGGTCAATGAATACCAAACCCAGACTCGGCCGAACCGCGTGAACGCGGCCAAATGCTGCTGCCACGGGAGGCCACCGGGGGGCAGAGAGAGAGGGAGAGAGAGAGAGAGAGAGAGAGAGAGAGAGAACACCTGCATCTCCGAGGCCCATCTGAGACAGAAGACCTGTAAACAACAACATCTGGTCTGTTGGCAAACACGGATACGGTCGGTGTCGGCGCCAGACGGTATACCCGAAGGCCACGAGCGAGGGAAAGATGGAGCGAGAGATCGGCTCGGCCTTAGAGATGGGGTAAGGAGATGAGTCTCCTCTGAGGGGCTCGGCCTTAGAGATAGGGTAAGGAGAGGAGTTCTACAAGTAATCGTCAAAATGTACCCCCAAAAGTAGCAAAGAAAATAAAAAAAAACACTTTTTAAAAAGGTCTTTTAAAACATGGTCCTCACAAAGTAGAATTACAAGACCACACACACACACACACACGCACACACTTGTCTAACCCTGTGTTCAACCGTCTTCATTAATCCCGCAACCAGAGGGGGGTTTGCGTCATGGTGGCATGGCGGCAGCGCTATCTGCCAACACTCCCACAGACTGTCTCCTTCCTCCTCTCTCTATCTCTCTCTTTCTCTCTCTCTCTTTCTCTTTCTCCGATCCTCACTAATCTTCCTGACAAGCTCCCTCCATATTTTCTCTCTTCTTCTTCAATTTGGGTCCAATCCTTTTATCCCCGGTCACGTTTTAAGGGATTTGAAAGCAGGATGAAAAGAATTTCACGGGCAGCAGGGGAAGCAATGAACCCCCCTCTTCTTCAACAGAAGAGGAAATAACAATAACAAATAATGAGAATAAATGCAGATTCTAGTGTACAGGAAAAATAATTGAGAATTAAATTGGTAGCAATAATAATACCACAGAAGGGTTATGGGAGTAAACAAGACACGGCGTTACTTAAACCTGCATTCAACCCGCCAACGCCATGTTTACTTGTTTGCTGCAAAGCTTTGCCTGTAAATGTTTCATGAATTTAACTTTATATTATTTTTTATGTCGGAATCCAGGCTTGCTGTTTTCCCTCTGTTGGCAGTCTTTATGCTAAGCTAGGATAACCACACCATACAATGTCATTAATACTTCACTACGGTAAAATTTGTTTTTATTTGTGTTGCAGGTCGATGTTAAAAGTTGGTCATGCATCTGGATGGATTGTCGCTTAATGTCTTTTATTTGGTTTTCATTGCTCTAGCCTTTGCCGTGGGATCGGCGACGCGTCCGCAGCAGAAGATATCGCGCGTAAAACTTTTACTGAGGCGACTTTTAATCATCCGCGCGATTAAACTTAAAAGTTCAGAAGACGTTAGAGTGCTCGTCCAATCAGCTTGGCCGTAGCCGTTGGATCAGAACAGCAGGTGCGATACAACAGAGCCGTGCTCCGCGGTGGAGATGGCGTGCTCCTCACCTCGCCCACCATGCCGTTCCACTCGCCGTCGATGTTCTTGCCGTGCCGCCCGTTGGTCACCAGGTAGAGGTCGTAGGTGAAGCCCACGATCTTCGCCAGCCGCTTGAGGACGTCGATGCAGAACCCTTTGCAGCAGTGCTTCATGGGCCCGGCGCCGTCCACCACCAGGCTGAAGAAGAAGAAGAAGAAGAAGAAGAAGAAGAAGAAGAAGAAGAAGAAGAAGAAGAAGAAGAAGAAGAAGAAGAAGAAGAAGAAGAAGAAGAAGAAGAACTTTTTAATGACATTTGAAGACGACGCGTTGGCCTTGGACTCCATCCATCCACTCATCCATCCATCCAACCATTCAGCCATCATTCCATCTATCCATCTATTCATGTATCCATCATTCCATCTATCCATCATTCCATCTATCCATTTATCTATCCATCCAACCATTCATCCATCAATCCATAAATTCATCACTCAATCAATCCACCCATCTATACATATCTATCCATCTAACCATCCATCAACCCATCCATCCATAAATTCATCTATCCAGCATCCATCTTTCCATCCATCCACCCATCCTACAATCCATCCATCATTCTATCTATCCATCCATAAATTCATCAATCAATCCACCCATCCATCCATCTGTCTTGATCTCTCTCTATCTCATGACGCGAGGTGACCTTGAGGGATATTAAAAAGATGTGATTAGATTTTAAAAGTGTGATGAATATTAGAGTTGTTGTTATTTTGACGGTTTGAGGTAGAGGGGGACGCTCCCAGGACGGCGTGAGCCTGATGGATCCGTGCTGACGGCGTGGGCCGCGGCGTTTGGGAGAGACGGCGCCAGGCGGGCCGGTCGGGAGACCAGGGGAAGAGCGCGCTGCATTATTGAAACCTAATTGAGCTCCATGTTGTGGTCTTGGAAGGCATCTAGAATTCTAAGAAGGAAAATAAAAAGATCAACAAAAGATCTCTGAAAGCCCCCCCCCCCCCTCCTCCTCCTCCCCCCCCTCCCCCCTCCTCCTCCCCCTCGCCCATGTGAAACTCCATCAAGCTGTGCATTTCGATCGCTATTGCCGGAGTGGCGTCTCTGCCCTCCGTCAGCACCAAGCGGCCATTTGATGGACACTTGTGGCAGCTGTGGCAACCCCCGTTGCTCTGTTGCCTAGCAACACTACTCGCACAATTGTTTTTTTCCCCAATGAAAGCAAAAAGTGCGAGCGAGGCCATGTAGACTGTACGAGGAGAACAACACTCAACCGCTCTTTATTCTTATAAATGTTTTTGAAATATCCTTTCAAAGTCTTTTCTAGGCCAAGGAATCAAGATTATGACAAAATATTATTTACATATATATATATATATATATATATATATATATATTTATTATTTTGTATATTTGTATGATGAATAAATTCAAATCGAATCGAATTAGGTGATTAACAGACTAATGTTAATTATTTATATAAAATAAAATGTGTTTGTAGCTGTTCTCTAGTTGTGACCGAGTGTCACCTGGTGCAGCGGTTCTCATTAATGTGTTAAATATTCAGAGTAAAGGCGGTTTAAGTAGGAAGTGCTCATTTGTCCCAGAGTACACAAACACATCGCGACCTTGGTGGGTTGTGACAAATGAAAAAAAAGAAGCATAAAACATTTTAGCAGCAACGTCAGGGGACATAAATAGACATAAATACGCTGTGAATGTAAATAAAAAAAAAAAAAGAAGAGATTACGGCAAATAAATGACAAATAGTACGTGAGAGGGAACTATGTTTATAAAAGAGAACGAGAAGACGGTTAAACGAGGAGCCACTCCCCCTCAGCCAATAGAACTGATGGAGGACAAAGTCCTTATCTTCATACTCGCCGGGCAGGTAGGAAGCTTATCTGGTATGGACCACACACACACACACACACACACACACACACACACACACTGTCACTTTTCTTTCCCCTGTAATGAACCATACATGTACATGAAACAGGAGATAAGTGTTAATCTAATACCATTATGTGAGAAACAGTAAATATAGAGAGTTCATATTTAGAGTTTGCACTCGCGGGGTTGAATGCTTTTTCTTTTAGCTAAATGTCATGTAATAAAGCACTAATTATTATTTTAAGTTATGATGTAGATTTCCTATTTCAGGATGTGTAATTGAACGTTTCAGAGTGATGCGGTATGAAAGGAGGCGGGGCCAAAAAGACACAGGACCATCACCCAGGAGACCAGTGTCCATTTCCCAAAGAGTTGAGTTTATGAAACCTTATGAATGCTCATTTTATGGACCCAAAGAGAGATGTATTTCCTAAACTTGGCACCCCTGAAGCTAACGGTGTCCCGTTTAAATATATATATTTATATATGTATCATAAAAGGACACGCCGATGCAGCCGAGAGCTAATTGATTAAAAGACAATTAACCTCACTTTTTTGGTTTCTAGTTTCTTTCGTGGTTTTAATGAACAGCTGGAAGAGAATCTGCTTTTCGGGGTGCTGTATGACTTTTAATGCATCCATAGCTTCTTGTGAGGAAACCTAATTTCCTCCCGGGGGATAATTAGATTATTCATGTTCCTCTTCAGGTTTATTCCTCCCTGCTCACCAGCACATTGCAGATGCAAAAGATATTTCTCTACAACCCCAAGAAAGCTCAGCTAGGCATTTACATTTCACGAGGGATCCGATCTGGACCCTCCTGGTTCAGCAGAGTCTCTAACTCACTCTTTAAAACCTTTCCCTCAGGCTTATTGGCTGATAAGGATTCAGACTCCTGTATAACATTATCGTCAATATTATGCTGATCCTTTCTGCCTCTGGACAAAATAATGAACTGTAGGTCGTTTTAAAATTTCACTCTCAAAGGGCCAAATCAAACCACCAGAAGAAAATGTATTGTACACCAATGTGGTGATGGAGGAGGTCTGGAGGTGCCATATATATATATATATATACATGTCTGTTTGGTAAAAAACAAAAGATCTTAGAAAAAACTATTCATTGTAATTACATGTTTTAACATTTTCATTTCCTGAATAATTCAAATTCTTAAATGTATGATGCCCTGCTATTTAGTTTAATTTACTTATTTAATTTATTTATTTAATTTATTTGTTTGTTTTGGGAGAGATATGACCTTTTGCAGGGTGCCATAGTGTGTTGCTAAACCATCCAGGTTCATTTGAGAGATGAATCACAGCAATCGAGAAGGAAGTTTTCATTTTGGGGGCACTGACTATTTGTATGAGAAACTGATTTGGGTTTGAAGCTTGAGTTAACTGTTTTGGGGTGAGATATGACTTTTTGAAGGTGATCTATGTAGTTGTGCTGAACCATATAGACTATTTTACCAAATGCACTAAGAGTTTTGAGAATGTAATTTCTGTTTCAAGAATTGAGCCAAAGCAATCGAGAAAAACTGTAAATAAAAAAAGTTAATTT
>CM070106.1:15528768-15588768 GCA_036178185.1 Liparis tanakae
CCTAGATGAGACTCCCTGGATGAGACTGTGTGGCAGCTCTCCCCAGTTTGGCCTCGGCTGCTGGCTGGTTGACAATCAGTCAGCTGCTCTCACTGATTGGCAATCAGTCAGCAGCCGATGCTGCTAGTATAAAAGGGGCAACAGAGATCCTTGGTGCTGGGGGGGGAAACCCACAGGTGACGGCATGAAACTCGTCACACTGGAGCCCAACGTGGGGCCCCCAGGAACCCAGCACCTGGAAGGGAGGCAGCCAAGTCCAGAGGAGGAGCTGATGAACAGCTTGGGCCAGATTCTGGCCCGAATAGAGGAGGTGGGGCGGGCACAGGCGGAGGAGAGGCGCCTGTTCTTCGAGGCCCGCCTGGGCCCGCCGGCGCGGCGGCTGAACCCCAGTGCCCGTCGGAGCTGTCGATCGCTGAGGCCCAGGAGCCGTCGGATTCGTCGACCTCCGGGGCCCAGGAGCCGTCGGAGCTGCGGACCGCCGAGCCCCAGCAGCCGTCGGAGGTGCCGACGCCAGAGCCCCAGCAGCAGCAGACGTCGGAGGTGCCGACCGCCGAGGTCCAGCAGCCGTCGGAGGTGCCGGCGACCCCTGTTCCCCGGGACCCCTCGGCGGAAGGCCGACCCTGGTTCCCCGTCCCCCTGCCCCGGTCAGTCCCAGCTCCCCGAGCCCCCATGTCCCAGTCCCGGTCCCGCAGAGCCCCCACATCCTGGTCCCCCAGAGCCCCCTCCTTCCGAGCCCAGTCCCCAGAGCCCCTCCCTCGCCCAAGCTCTCATGGGGGGGAGGGGGAGTAGGTTAGGCCGGGTGGAGCCCCGGCCTAAATCTAACGGCGGGGGTATGTGGCAGCTCTCCCCAGTTTGGCCTCGGCTACTGGCTGGTTGACAATCAGTCAGGTGCCGACGCTGCCGGTATAAAAGAAGCAGCAGAGCTGGAGAGAAGGAGAGTGAGCAGACGTGTCGTGGTGCAGTCTGCTCGTTGTGTATATTTGGAATAAAAGCATGTCATCCAACGCAACCTCATCGTGGCTATTGGCTGATTCTTGGTGCTGGGGGGGGAAACCCACTGGTGACGGCATGGGACTCCCTAGATGAAAAAAACCCTGGATGAGGCTCATTGGATCAGACTCCCTAGATGAGACACCCTAAAAGAGACTCCCTGGATGAGACTCCCTAGATCAGACTACTGGGATCAGACTCCCAGGAGCCCCGGGTTGACAGACCGCTGTTTGATTGAGAGCGTCCAGAAGCCGGACCCTGAAGGTCACGACACGTGCCACTGGTGTTAAGATGGAGCTCTCCAGGCGGCGGTGACTTCCGTCTGGAGAGAAACTTGTTGGAATATTTCTGTCATCCATCACCAGTCGGTCATGTCTGTTACCTTCATGGTGCGAGATTTAGTAATTTATCTTTTTTTTTTTGAGGGGGGGGGGGGGTGACGCGCCTCATCATCTGCAGTCATTACACAGAGAACATTTCCCAAAGTGCCTTTTTTTAAATTACAGAGAACCGTGTAAACATCCAGTTTTCTCCGTTTTTAGAGAGGTATTCTTTTTACTGAAAGTACAACAAAAGATGTAATAAAATGCGCCTGACGTCCATGGATGGGCTGTAGAGTGTGTAGGGACTGTGAGGTCACCCATTGGTTCGTAGCCTCTATGACTGTGAGGTCACCCATTGGTTCATAGACTCGGGATCGGCATCTTCGCTCTCATTTTTAAAGCAAAAGTAAACCGTATTCAGACAAGAGGGCAGAGCTAAGGAAAGAGCTTGGCCCAGAGAGGAAGTATACAGGTAGCATTTCAAAGACTGCGTTAGCTAGCCAGCCAGATAGCATGGCTAACGAGTAGACTCCATTAATGACGGGAAACTAGGAACTGAATAGGGACGCTAATGTTGGCGGATAGGATGGCGTCGGTTGTAAAGTACCACCCCCCCCTCAGTTACAACCTGACATTTAAAAAAAGTAACGTAATAAAAAGCCTCTCAACGTTTACGACGTTGTTATTGAGTACAACGTATATAGAAGCCCTGAAGATGGGAGCAAAGGGCCCCGGGTTTCATTTGGAGAACCCTCAGCGGGGATTAGCTTTAAGCGGAACGCGCTGGGAACGCAGAACCTGTTATCAGAAACACAGCCGGACTTCAACGGACTCAGAACATTCCCACGGCCCGGAACATCAATTATTAAGAAGAACCAGTTGAGAAACATGAGCTCAGATATCCAACACGCCTCCTCACTCAGTTCAGTGCACACAGAACAATGAAGGAGCACCTAGAACTTCAGAGTGAAGCCATAGAAAAACCATGTATGGTTCCACAAAGAACCTTTCAAAACAGGGTTCTTTAAAGAACCATGTCCTTAAAGAGTTCTTCAAAGAACCTATAAATGTGTCTCCTAAACACGGTTATTTGAGGCCCCGTTTCTGGTTCCAAAAAGAACCTTTTCAATCAGGGTTCTTCAAAGAACCAATAACGTTGTCTCAATTGAAAAAGGTGGTTCTTCGTAGAACCACAGAGCCTTATAAAGACTAATTTAGGAACCTCTATGTGTGGGTGTGTGTGAGGCCTCTCGGAGCGGCTCCAATGAAGCAGCGAGGTCCACGGTGCCTTGCTCAAGGACCTTCGGCGATACGCAGATTTCTACCTGAGAGCTAAGCAGATGGAACCAACCAGCCCCCTCATGCAAATGCTCTCCCGTCCCCCCGTCCCCCCGTCCCCCCCGCCATCGCAGAACAAGTCATTTGTGGAATGTAACATGGCTGAACCGTACGAGTCCATTTGAATACGAGCCTCCGGAGCCGGCCGGCGGCCTGGAGGCTGAGCAGAGCGCGGTACCTGACTCCTCCCCCCAGGGCCCCTCAGGGCGAAGAGCCAAAGAGCCGCCGCCGTCAATCAGGCACACACGTAAAAACTCTGTTGTCTGCACAATTCCCCTTTCCACATATTCCTCAGTGAGCCGGAATAAATTACATTGTGTAAGGAGCTGTGGGGGAGGGGCAGCTTCTCAATGCTCTGAAGGAAACGGCCTGATTGACCACGTCCGTCAAACGTCCTTCAAACGTTTGTCAAACGTCCTTCAAACGTCCTTTAAACCCTTAATTTGTCCTTCAAACATCCGTCAAACGTCCTTCAAACGTCCTTTAAACCCTTCATTTGTCCTTCAAACGTCCGTCAAACGTCCTTCAAACGTCCTTTAAACCCTTCATTTGTCCGTCAAACGTCCTTCAAACGTCCTTTAAACCCTTAATTTGTCCTTCAAACATCCGTCAAACGTCCTTCAAATGTCCTTTAAACCCTTCATTTGTCCTTCAAACGTCCTTCAAATGTCCTTTAAACCCTTCATTTGTCCGTCAAACGTCCTTCAAACGTCCTTTAAACCCTTAATTTGTCCTTCAAACATCCGTCAAACGTCCTTCAAATGTCCTTTAAACCCTTCATTTGTCCTTCAAACATCCGTCAAACGTCCTTCAAACGTCCTTTAAACCCTTCATTTGTCCTTCAAACGTCCGTCAAACGTCCTTCAAATGTCCTTCAAAAGCTTTTTGAGTTCTGATGAGCTAAAGGAAAATATATAACTATCCGTTACAAAAAAGACTGCCTCTTCCCTGTAGACTCCGCCTCTTCCCTGTAGACTCCGCCTCCTCCCTGTAGACTCCTCCTCTTCCCGGGGCAGCCTCCCTTTTGAACATGACTCATTTGCCACGTCGTCACTATTTATATCTGTAAAATCAGATCCGTTGTCGAGAGCGCCGCATTCTTCAGAAAGCTTCCTGATTGGTGCATTTCTTTTAAAGAAGTCCAAATCAAGCTTCCCCACATCGACCCTTTTTCCCACAGGCCCTGAATGCACCACAGGGCCGAGCGTGACCCCCGGCCTGCAGAATCAATCAGCGCTCGGCCCCCGAGGTTCTTCAAGATGAAACATGACGCAATGTGCCGTGAGCTTGACATCGATCCGTCACCATGGCAACCGAACGGCTGCGTCCGGAAGCACTTTGCCTCTGTGTTGCTGCATGTCAACAGGTACTCAGAGCCTCCCCCCCCTCACCTGATGCGGTCCGTCACCCGGGTGGTCTGGTTGCGGTCCGTCTGGCAGTTGCCGGCGTACTGCGAGCGGCTGGCGGCGCCCTTGTCCCGCCGCAGCGCCATCGCCCCGTGGGTGAGCACCGACACGCCTTTAGCGATGCGCCTGGAGGAGGAGGAGGAGGAGGAGGAGGAGGAGGAGGAGGAGGAGGAGGAGGAGGAGGAGGAGTGAGACGGAGACAGGGACAGTTTTTTTTACCTTTTTGTGTGCTGTCTTAAAGGGATACCGCAACATTTGGGGGGGGGGGGACACACACGCGTTGTTCTCCTTCAAAACCTTCATTTAATCCTTCTTCTTCTTCTACTTATTTTACTTCCTTCTCCTTCTTCTTTCTCTAACCTCATCCTTTAAGACAGCACACTATACCCCTTATTCTTCCTCCTATAACACATTATTAAGAAGAAGAAGAAGAAGAAGAAGAAGAAGAAGAAGAAGAAGAAGAAGAAGAAGAAGAAGAAGAAGAAGAAGAAGAAGAAGACCCAGCTGGTGAATCCCTTGCACCATGACACCATCACACGGGTTGATGGTGTCATGGTGCGTTCAGGGACTCTGATCAGCTTGTGACATCAGAGACGTCACGTGACCTCCTCGTCCTCCTCGTCCTCCTCCTCCTCCTCCTCCTCCTCCCAGAAAACGAGGGTCCTAACAGTACCTCCGGGGCTCGTCCCTCCAGCCTTGGGGCCGGATGGCGAACAGGGCCTTGGGCAGACCCTCCAGGCCCAGACCGGCCAGCGCCGGGCCCACCGCGAACCACATGTGGCTGGGGCCCGCCTGGCCCGCCCCCAACGCCGCCCGGAACACTAGCTCCGCCTCCTCCAGGGAGCAGTACAGCAGCCGCACCTGGGGGGGGGGGGGGGGGGGGGGGGCAAGATAAAATGAGGAGAAATTATTATATTGATAATATAATGAGAAGTATAAGTTTAAAAAGATGATTAAATAAAATAGAAAGGAGAGAAGGAGACAAGCAGGAAGGAAGAACAAGTGATGAAGAGCAGGAAGAGAAAGGAGAAGAAATGTGCCGTCATTCATCAACGGATCAAAAAACAGCTGCTCTGTTTATTATTATTATTAGTATTAATAATAATAATAATATTATTATTATATTAGTATAATTAATATTAATATCATTATTAGTATATTATTATTATTAAACAAGGAGCTGCACTTCACCAGAATACTTCATTAAAGTGTTTGAGATTAAAAATAAAAACAAGAAACCGGAGGATGAGAGAAAGAAAAGAGGCTCTCTAGTGTGTGTGTGTGTGTGTGTGTGTGTGTGTGTGTGTGTGTGTGTGTGTGTGTGTGTGTGTGTGTGTGTGTGTGTGGGTACTCCACATGATGACTCAGATGAAGCACTATAGAGTAAACATTTGTAAAGACCACTGGAGAAGGTTATGAAACTCAAATTAGTCTCCCCCTCCCCCCCACCAGCTGGGCCGACAGCCAATGGGATGGCAGCCCCCCCACCCCCCCCCCCACCCCCACCCCGCCCTCCATCACTTCCACTCTGAGCTGTCAGGATTTCTTCTTCTCGTGTCTCTGGGTAATGAAGAGGATCGGTTCCCCCCCCCCCCTCTCCACACCAGAGTCCTCCGTCATCCACCATCCATCACGGGGGGAAAAAGCGTAATTTATTTCAGATTCCGCGTCGTGAATCTCGTCGTTATCCGGAGTCTTCGAAGGATTTCCATATTTCAATCTTTTTTTCAGAATAATCTCACGAAAAGAAAAGAAAGTTTTTTCGTGTACCGTCATTTAATAATATTCAAAAGACGTTTCATTCCAACTCGATGGAACTCTGTTTGCCCTCCGGGTGTCGGAGGCGCTGCTGCTAGAGACCGGATGACTTCAGGGGTTCAGCTTCTCACGTCTGATTGGAGGAACCAGCTGCCAATCAAACGCTGAGCCCCGAGCCGCGAGGGACACGCCTCTGATCCGTTTCCTCTTTGACCAAACAACAACTTTTATTATGTCGTCCTCACCGCGCGTTGTCAAGACCACGTCAAGACGATGTCAAGACGTTGTCAAGACGATGTCACTCTGGACTTTACATCCCTCACTTTTATGGAGAGAAAAGAGTGAGACGCATGACATCACGTGACGTCACGTGACGTCACATGTCGCGCTCGGCTGTGATGACGGAGACGAAGAATATGCCCGACATGAGCTGACTGGGGCTTTGAAGGCAAATACATGAGAGAGAGAGAGAGAGAGAGAGATAGAGATGGAGAGAGAGAGAGGAGAGAGAGGAGAGAGAGAGAGAGAGGTCTGAATTATCGTCACATCACAGCGAGACGAGGCTGAACCAAATTCTATCAATGGCTCCGACATCAAGAGTGTGTATGTGTGTGTGTGTGTGTGTGTGTGTGTGTGTGTGTGTGTGTGTGTGTGTGTGTGTGTATGTGTGAGAGTGTGTGTGTGTGTGCTTTGATGGGAGTTTTTTATCACACACTCTCAGTGCTCCTCAGATCCAGTTGAACTGAACCGGCACCGTGAGAACTCAACATTTAGGTTTTTCTTCAAAGGCTTCTTCAGGATGTGTGTGTGTGTGTGTGTGTGTGCGTGTGTGTGTGTGTGTGTGTGTGTGTGTGGTGGGGGAGGGGGGGTGCAGATGTCGGCATGCGACCCCACATTGACAAAGTCTAATGATGAAGCACACATACACACACACAAACCCACACACAATAAAACCGACAGACTCTCTGGTCCGGACTTCATCTCACAAGTCTTAATTATCTCCATGTTTACACTTCACTCCCTACTCATCACTTTACTGCTTTCACAATGCATTCTCTCTCCTGACCACCAGGGGGCGACTCCTCTGGTTGTATAGAAGTCTCTGCTTCATGTGTTAAAGCTGCATTCTCTCTCCTGACCACCAGGGGGCGACTTGCAGATGCACAAAAAGCTTTTATTTAGACTGTGGACAGCCGAACAGTGCGACTACTTTAGTGTTATTTATATGCATTATTTATAAAAACAAAACACACACATATATGTGTGTGTGTTTTGTTTCTCTGAATAAATAATGAATATATATATATATATATATATATATATATATATATATATATATATATATATATATATATATATATAAACTGCTGCACTGCGGTGGTGTGTTTCCAAGCAGTCCGATCAGCTGTTGTGTGAAGAGTTCCTTTAAAAAGGGGCGTGTCCATCCAATAAAGACGTTACCCTGACGACACCCCCTCCCCCTCCCTCTCCCTCTCCCCGGCGTCCGGCACAAGTTCGGATCGAATTCCCAGATCGTCCCCCCCAACAACAAAAAAAGAGTCGAGGAGCGAGAGAAGGGCGAGAAGACGCCCGGCAGGACGCCACTGAGGGAGCCGTGACATTTGTAATGCATGCTGGACCTTTTGAGAATACTCGAAGCATCAAATGTGCCATGAAACCTTTAAAATGAGTATGAATCAAGTCCTCTTCATCATCAACAAGGTGCTCTGATGAAGAGGATGCCGGTTAACGGTAATTCCCTCGTCTATTGAGCTGTAACTACCAAATAAAATCATTCCTGATGATTTTATTTGACCGTCGACGTTGTGCAAAGCAACGTACTGGAAATTATTCCTTGTCTTCCTCGTCTTTAATGCACATTTTAACGAGACTTGTGAGGACATGGACCCGTTTCAACTAAATGCTAATTGCGGCATCCGTTAGCCGATGTCTCGTCTGACGGGCTAAAAGGGGGCGGGGCTTAGCGAGGCTTTAACCTCTTCCACTCCACCGAGGATTTTTGACACTTTCACAATTAGTGACAAGGGTAATCTTTCTCGAAAGACTTCAGTGATACATTTAGTCAGAGGGGTTCAGAAACTACAGCCATTTTAATTTTGTCAGATCATTTTAGGCGATTTTGCTCGAAAATGGGGGTGGAGTGGAAGAGGTTAAGTCATCGGAACCCTGAACCCCGACTTCTCTCCCTCCGTCCGTCTTCAGCGCTTCTCCTCGTTTCCCGGACGTTGCGTCACGTCTTTTCTTTCGTGGTTCAGTGAATTCTTCCGTCACGCCCTCCTCCTCTTCCTCTTCTTCTTCTCTTTTTTTTCTCCGCGGACTTCATTGTGAAGAAAGGTCAGCTGTGCTCACGGCGAGGAGACGATGACATGCGAGGGACGAACGGGAATATAAAAGGGTAGACATGAATATAGGGAAGGGGGAGGGGGGGGGACACCACTCGCGTTCATAAGATTAGAGAAGGGTAGAGCAGCAGGGGGCGGAGCCCGCTACACCTGAGACGCCCTCACGCTCGTCATCGACAAAGGTCATCGCAGACAGGCGCCGTCTTCCAGGGCAGAGGACGGGGAGAGGACGCACATTTTCTAAACCTAACTAAGAGGTTTTTATAACTCAGTTTCCTGTACAGAGGGAAGTGTCTTTTATTTTGAAGGGCGTTTATGAATGCAGGAAAACTGCAATGACCTCTCCAGAATTTGCCGGAAAGGCAACAAAAAGCCTGACGCTTTGTTTGCCAGTCCTCTTCACACTCACACACATACACACGCACACACACACACACACGTACACACACGTACACACACGTACACACACACACACTGCCAAAGAATCCTGAATGCTCAGTGTCTACAACCGTTAAACACGTTTCAGTCAGACTACAAAGGTGTGTGTGAGTATGTTTGTGTGTGTGTGTGTGTGTGTGTGTGTGTGTGTGTGTGTGTGTGTGTGTGTCGGGAGGTCCCTGTAGATGAACCGTGTGTTCTCAGCCTCCACTACAGACGACTTTTTGCTGGAAGCCAATTATCAACTGGTGAGATTCATAAAGCTTTCCTCAGAATCCTCAGAGAGAGAGAGAGAGAGAGAGAGAGAGAGAGAGAGAGAGAGAGAGAGAGAGAGAGAGAGAGAGGGGGAGGGAGAGAGAGAGAAGAGAGAGAGAGGGGGAGACAGAGAGACAGAGAGAGAGAGACTTCTTCCTGTTCTTTTCTCATCCCATATGAATGTATTCTCACTCGTGTATTTCATGAAGCTCTCTCGTATTGATATTGCCACTTTGTCTTAAAACACATTACATGTTACATAATGTTATATTTATTATTTTTTTAATTCCCTGAAGAATAAACATCCTTTACATGTTGTTCTCCTCAAACTACCATCAACGTGTTAATTTATCAAATAAATGTTGTTATCTTATTTATTTTATATTATTATTATATTGTTTTAAATATATTGTGCATTTTCCAATCACTCTATTTTTTGTATTTACTGTGCATTTTTCTTTTTATAATATTTCTATATTTACTTTGCATTTTACTTATTATATATATTTTTATATATATATATAATGTGCATTGTTAAATATTTATATATATTTTTTGTCTTCTTCTATTGTTGTACTTATTTTGCATTTACCTTATTCTATTTTTGTATATATTGTGCATTTTTGTTATGATTACATTTTTATATTTACTGTGCATTTGTCTTATTAGATTTTTCTATTTTTGTATTTTTCTCATTGCTATATTTGTATCTATAATTCTTATCATTCTACTTTGATATATTTTGTGAATGTTCTTCTTCTTCTATTTGTATACATAATTTGCATGCATCTTATTCTATTTTGTTTCTCATTGTTAAATATTTATATATATTTATTTGTATTTTTCTATTTTTATACTTATTTTGCATTTACCTTATTATATTTATGTATATATTGTGCATTTTTGTTATTAGATTTTTGTAAATATTGTCTATTTTTCTCATTGCTATATTTCTATCTATAATTCTTATCATTCTGTGATTTTTTTCTTATTCTATTTTTATACATAATTTGCATGTATCTTATTCTATTTTTATAACTATTTTGTATTTTTTATGTTGCACTGCTGACCTTTATGTATAGCCGCTGTGGTAAACGTAAAGGTGTAAAGGTGTAAACACCTCCACGCCCTCAGGTCTCGCCCAGCAGGTGAGGGACCTCGACTCACCTGGGCCTCGTTGTCTTTGAGCAGCCTCTTGACCCGGGCGCCCCCGGGGTCATCGGTCACGTTGAGGATGACCACGCTCTTCTTCTCCCAGCCGATGAAGGAGCCGTCCGTCATGCCCTCCACCATGGCCAGGAAGTCCTCGTAGCCGTGGTGACGCGTGGTGACCACGGAGAAGGAGGTCCAGTCGTACTCCTCCAGCACCTCGAAGATCACCTCCAGCTGCAGCGCCGTGGAGCAGGTGAACTGCAGGTAGATGGAGCCGCTCTCCTGGAGGGGGTGGGACGCGGGCCGTTAGGATGGGCTTACAACTAAGCCCCGCCCCCGCCCACCGGGGGAAACGCTCTCCTGGAGGGGGCGGGACGCAGGCCGTTAGGATGGGCTTACAACTAAGCCCCGCCCCCGCCCACCGGGGGAAACGCTCTCCTGGAGTGGGCGGGACGCGGGCCGTTAGGATGGGCTTACAACTAAGCCCCGCCCCCGCCCACCGGGGGAAACGCTCTCCTGGAGTGGGCGGGACGCGGGCCGTTAGGATGGGCTTACAACTAAGCCCCGCCCCCGCCCACCGGGGGAAACGCTCTCCTGGAGGGGGCGGGACGCGGGCCGTTAGGATGGGCTTACAACTAAGCCCCGCCCCCGCCCACCGGGGGAAACGCTCTCCTGGAGGGGGCGGGACGCGGGCCGTTAGGATGGGCTTACAACTAAGCCCCGCCCCCGCCCACCGGGGGAAACGCTCTCCTGGAGGGGGCGGGACGCGGGCCGTTAGGATGCGCCGCCGGGCTTACGTCTAAGCCCCGCCCCCGCCCACCGGGAGAAACAGTCTCCTCCTACATCTGTTCCTGAAGACGTCTTTAAGAGTGAGAATCTGTATTCATGTTCAGAGGCAGAGACTGACGACCGTATCCACGACGACGCTCGGCTCTGATTGGTTGTTCTTTCTTTGGGTGGAATCGGCAAAATATGATATATATTTATATTAAATAAATATATCGCCTAAATATTTTGACTCTGAAGTGGGAGTGTTGGGGGGAGATGGGGGGGGGGAGTGTGGGGGGGCGGGGGGGGAGGGGTGTTAGGGCGATGCATGACTCGGCGCCCCCGAGGCATTTCATTAGCGATTAGCATTTAGTGAAACAAACATTCCTCCAATAAAGAGCGGTGGAGTCAGCGAGGCGAGGCCTCCAAGTCAAACACCAGCTAATCCCCCGCGCTCCGTTAGCTACCCGCTTCATTCCACCTCTCTTTATAATCTCACTGCTTCTGTAGCGGGCAGGACTCTGAAGCATGGCTCTGAAAAACAGGCACAAGGATGAGTTTTCCTCCGGTGGATGAATAATACGTCTTCTTCTCTTCTGCTGCTCGTGGAACTCAACAAGCTGCGGAGGTGAACTCTTGACGCTCGGTATTAAAAAGGTAAACAACACATTAGGCCCGGTGTAAAAGTGGCATTAGCATTAGCATGTGAGGACGAGGAGGCGTATGAAGATAATCAAAGAGACTTGATGGAGTGTAACAAGAGCCAAAGTAGAGCCACTTCAAAGACTCCTAATGGCAGCCGCCTTTTGATGATTACGTTACCTCGGAAGTCTGCGACGTTTACGGCTACGTTGAAATCACGATGATCACGATGATCACGCTGATCACGCTCGTCAGGGAGACGCGCTCGCAATTAAATTTGGCCAATGTATTAAATGTTTCACATCTGCCGCGTCAAGCTGCTTTCGTTAGCTTGATGTACTTATTGCTAATGTCTGTCAGCGCGACATCACACGGAGAAACGGGGGAAACCCTCCCGCTGTGTATTCATTATATTTATGCAGTGGTGGGCCGTCAGGGTCAGCAAGGCCTTCTCTGCTGGCCTAAGCATTTTCAGAATCTATTTTTTTTTTATATATATGTTCCCACAAATATGTATTCAATTATTCCCCAGATTAAGATAAATTATTCTCTTCATTTCATAGCTTTCGTCTTGGTTACACTGCTGCCAGCGCCAGGTTGAAATTTGGAGGGCTGGTCTTTATGTTAGATCTTTTATCCAATCATATTCAGCCATCATGTGTTGCTAGGGGTCTAACATCTGCCCTTAGGCCTTCAGGATCGACATTGCGGGCGCTGGTAGCTTAAAGTGAATGAGGATGAGCATTTTGTGTCAACCAATCAGCGTTAGAGTTGGCTTCTGTAGGCCTTCTAGAAGGCCCCGGAAGGAGCACAGGAGCCAGCTAGCAGGACGTCTTTTGATTGGATTACCAGTATTAAGAGGCGGGGCCTATGGGCAGGTATATGCAGAACCTCAGAACTAGGAAACTGAATTTGATTAAAACGGATTAATTTGCGTACTACTAAGCTGTTTTTTCAACACACAATGACGGAAGGAGGAGAAGATATCGATTTGGTCAAGGATATAATTATAACGCCACTCAAGACGAAGCCCGTCACAGGCGGGAAAGAGGCTCGTTCGCCACTTTCAAAGTTCCAACTCCGAGCGCTACGGACGGCTCTCAGCCTGAAGCTCTGCACACCGGACTGCTGGGAAGGCCTGTTATTGGCAAGTGATGGATTTGGTGTTTGGAGCCACACTGGCTTTGCAAAATTGAGTTTGGCAGCAAGGCAGCAACGAGACGCCAAAGTACGGCTCGGCATCACAAGCATCGGTGCTTTGAACACTTTTGGGGACCCGAGCGGATCTACAGATCAACGAGCACCGCGCTGGGCAGTGGAGCTGCACAATGAAAAGGTGAAGAACAATAGGGACATATTGAAAAGA
The DNA here is from genome assembly GCA_036178185.1 of Liparis tanakae. Taxonomy (NCBI): domain Eukaryota; kingdom Metazoa; phylum Chordata; class Actinopteri; order Perciformes; family Liparidae; genus Liparis; species Liparis tanakae. The sequence continues at coordinate 15,541,568 of CM070106.1, forward strand.
CTCATTAATTGTGTCATGTGTTTGGGTAAGCGGGAACTTTCATTTTCATCATCACGGTGAAACTGCTTTGGGTGACAATGCGCTGTGTAGTGAACACACTGTAAAGAAGTTGGACTTAAAGCTCAAAGTTTGTGGACCAGAAATGGATAGAAGAAGAATATAAATATAACTCTGTTGAACTGGGTGACGCAACGCCTTGTTATACTGCGTTTCTGTCTAACTGCATAGTGTCTAGAGCCATGGCGTCATAATGATGGTAATAAGAGGGGGATTAATTCGGGTTGGACTGTTTAGGACCTCACTGAAGGCCCAAGCCCCAGACCCACGGCCCGCCACTGTATTTACGTATGTGTTATGTATTATGTATTGGGTATCCCTCAACACAGGGGTTCTCCAACGGGGTACCTGAAGGCCCTCGAGTGGATACGTGAGATTTAAAAAGAGTTTTTTTTTAAATGAGCACCCATTAAAAAGAAAGCCTTTGAAAATAGATATTTAATAAATATTCAATCAAAAGTGTAAGTATAGTATATGCAAAATTCAGCATATACATTTTTTTTACCCCCAAAGTTATATTTTTTGTATAAAAATATATTTGGTATATTACAACATACATTTTCTATTTTTTGCCTAAAAACGTCATATTTCAGATCTCCATGGACTCGTCTCATCGTCACTGAGATCCTCTCAGTGACGACGTCGTGGAGCTCAGCAGCCGTGAAGAAACTTCACCAACGCCACCGTTCATCTCACATTAGCGCTCATCAAAATGTCGAGCGTTTTATAAACGACCGCACGCTCGTCCTCGGGCCGTCGGCCTGAGCTGCAAAGCGTTTACGTCTCTGAGAAGAAACTAAACGTCTTCCTGAGTGCTCCTGAGGCCATGACCACCCCATGTGGTGGAAGAGAATTGAGGCAATTACCGCTGCACCTGAACGTCCCACGGCCGTCCCGAGGTCGCTCTAATATCATCGTATTTCTCACGCTGAAAAAAACTCTATTTAATGTTTTAATGTGCCGCAGTGCCAACATGAGCCACTCTCACTGTGGAGGAATCAAGCGCTCCCTGGAGTTCTGCTGTGAGGTGCCACTTATCAGCCAATCAAAAAAAGAAATGGGCGACACAATAGCCCATCAGAAAACAAACTTATCCGTTGTATCTGGGTAAGTTTTAATCCAGCAACCAATGAAAATAAAGCATCCTGGAATTGCGCGGATATGTCTCACGCTTGCCTGTCTTCAAAACTTGAGAGCCCTGGTTAAGTATAAGATGTGCATGTTAGCGTGTCTCCTGGATGTTTGAATAGGTGCCTGGCCCTCTGTACCTAGATGAGGTCATAGGTCACAGAGTTGGTTACATCTTGTTCTAATATTTGATGTGTTCCGCTTTAATATTTATAATTCAAATCAAATATTAATTGTGAATGTTTTGTTTGACTACTTGCTGTGTCAGTGATGTAATCCTTATGAGGATATAGTCCGTATATGGAATAACAATACGGCAGAACTCACAGCTTTCATCTGCTTCCACATAGTTAACATAACTTATAACTATGAGTTAAATCAAAGGAAAAGGGACTTGAAGAATTTCAGAAGCTGGACTTCATCCTTTCAGCTTCCTGGCCGAATGACGAGTGGCGCCTCACGTCATCGAGAGCAGACGGTGATTATTTATATGTAACATAACGTATGTATCATTTATGCAAATTGTTTTAAATCGCAAAAATTCCCTAAAGAGAAATTTAAAAAGTTGTCAAGTAAATAATAATTTAAATACGATACATTATACGTGTACGTGTGTGTGATATGTTAATTATAATATTCATTTCATATCTCGAGTTGGTTGTCGACAGCCATCAATAAATAAAGTAAATGTGAGGTATTCAATCAAAGCAATACTTCTAAATATTAATTTGAAATGAAGATTTCCCGCCAGTCGAGGTCAAGAGGTCGTGACTGCGCTCATTATTCCTACGCCACAGACTTTTAAGCTTTAGCCCAAACTAACGTGCAGTAATCCATCTCTACCTGTGGCTCTCGGCCCAGGCTGGCCCCGCCCCCTACGGCGACCACGGGCACGCCGGTCTGCGCGGAGACGAACTCCAGCATGGGGGCCAGCGGGGCGCGGGTAGGGGGAGGCGGCCTCTCTTCTTCAAACACCAAACCCTGAGGAGAAAGAAAACAGGCCGACAGTAAAGATGAGAGTAAAGATGAGAGTAAAGCGTGGAGTAGAACCCACGAGCAAAGCCGGCGCACGAACGCCAGTTAAACGCAAATTTCCGGCCGGCGGCGATAATATATATATTTATATAAATATACATAAATATGTATATATATATATATATATATATATATATATATATGTATAATATAGAGATATAGAGATAATCATATATAGATATATACATAAATTTGAGTTTTCTTAAGCTGTAAGCCATAATCAGCAATATTAAAAGAATAAAAGGCTTGCAATATTTCAGTTGATTTGTAATCACTCCAGAATGCATGACATTTGTTTTTTTAATTGCATTACAGAAAATAAAGAACTTTATCACACTATTCTAATTTTCTGAGACAATCCTGTATATATAAATATGTGTGCATGTGATCAGTGCACACAGGAGCGTGCACGCGCTCATCGACATGTCGCCGTTTCCAGCGACTCCTCCGGCGCCCGTGGTTTCCGAGGTGATTGTCTTCATACCGGCGAGCGGTAATGGATTCAGGGATCAATGAGCAGGAGGGTCAGGAGCGGCGGCACATTACCTTTACTGTGACACGCGGGAAGAAGAAGAAGAAGAAGAAGAAGAAGAAGAAGAAGAAGAAGAAGAAGAAGAAGAAGAAGAAGAAGAAGTGTGGTTATCTACAGGGGGCGTGGCTACCTACAGGGAGTGTGCTTATCTGTTGGGGGCGTGACTACCTGCAGGGGGCGTGGTTACCTATAGGGGTGTCTAGTTACCCGCAGGGTTTGTGGTTACCTGCAGGGGGCGGGGTTACCTGCAGGGGGCGGGGTTACCTGCAGGGGGGTGGTGGCCAGCAGCTCACACAGCTGCAGCAGCAGGGTCCCCGGGCTGCTCTCGTTCACCGCCAGGTAGATGACGTTGGCCTGGCCCGACGGCGTCATCACCGTCTCGCCCACGAGCGCCGCCAGGGCCAGCGGGGCCGAGAAGGAGGTGGAGAAGGAGGAGGCCCTCGCCGCTACTTCCATCGAGGCCGTGTCCATCACCCCCCTTCCTCCTCCAACTCCTCCTCCTCCTCCTCCTCCTCCTCCTCCCGGGCCGCTCCCCGGACCGGGCCCCCCCTGGCCCTGCCCCGCCCCTGGCTCGCCGACCCCCGCGCCTCCCGCCACCACCGACGTCTCCGGAAGCAGGGAGGAGCCCGAGTGGACCACGGCGATGTTGACCCCACCCGAGTCCCTCTCTCTCTCCCGGGGCCGCAGCAGCAGGGGGGGCGAGGGGCGCACGGGCCCCGAGCAGGCCAGGACAGCCAATAGCAGTGAGAGGGCGGGCCTTGGGGCCACCATGGGGTAAGGGGAGGGCCAGTGGCAGCCGTCGGGTGGGGGTCGGCAGTTGAGGCCAGCTGGGATTCAGGATTTAGGGGCGTGGCGAGGGGGGGGGGGGGGGGGGCTGGCTCACAGTCCTTCACCTGATGAGGAGATGAGACCCTGGAGAAGAGAGGGGAGGGAGGAGAGAGGAGAGAGGACACGACAGTTATGTGACGTCCATACACCGGAGACACAGACAGCAGCTCGGGGTGAAGGGTGTTGCTCCAGGACACACGGACAGAGCGGGGATTGAACCGCCAACCCCCGGGCTGGACTACAGTCACACCTCCTGTTGGAGGAGCTCTGCTCACATTCCACAGGATTACATCCTGCCCACGTTCAGGATTACAGAAGGATTATTGATTATCAATGAAGACGATGCAATCATCACGCACATTGGCGACATGTATGACATTTCCGAAGTCAACGATATTGACGAAATCAATGAAATTCACGATATTCACGATATCAGCGAAATTTACGAAGTTAACAACATTGACAAAATTGGCAACATTAACAACTTTAATGATATGGACAAAATTTAATACATTGACGATATTGACGGAATTTATGACATTTATGAAATTGACGATAGAGGAAATTGGCAACATTGGCAACATTAACGATATCGACAAGATTGAAGACATTGGCGATACTGACAAAACTTATGAAATTTTCGATATCGACAAAATTTACAACATCAGTGATATTGAAGATATCTACGAAATTTACGAAGTTGACGATATTGACGGCATTGATGAAATGTATGATATTGACGTTATCGACGACGTTGTACGTCGTGAAAATCATATTTCTTTCTTTATAGACTTTAGTGAAATTCATTTTGTGGGTCGAAACATGTCTTGATCCGTTTCATGTCGACGTCTCTTCCGTGTCACGGAAGCAACAATGTGTCAGATAGAGGTGACGGAACTTCAATCAATGGAGCTGTTGCTAGGTTACTGGGGGAGGGACACCTGACCCAGGAAGGGAAGAGATGGCTTTACCCACATTGTTACGCAATAATACAGAGGGACTGGGGGGACTGGGAGGACTGGGGGGACTGATTTTGTTGTTGTTATTAAATATTTTTGTTGCTGACAAACTTGTTCTACACTTCAGCCCACTCATAGACGGATTAAGAAACCACGGGCCCCTGGGCCTGGACGTGTCAAGGGCCCCCCCCCCTCGAAAAAAAAAAGTCTCCCTTTTTTTTTTTTTTTTTTTATAAAAAAAAACATAACGCAAATTATATGATAGCAGTGACTTCGGTTATATGAATTAAACAAATAACTTTTGTAATTGTTACAACCACACGGCTCAAAGTGGAAATAACATAGTAGGGAGACCACACATTATTAAATTAACTATTTACAAAAATCCGTAACTGAGAAGCAAAAAAAGGTAAAGCGAAACATGTAGTGCAGATCAGCAGAGTGTATGTGTAGTGCAGAAATGGCAGCAGGGGAACTGGGGATAACAGACGCTGCAGCCCCAGTAGCTGCAATATCAACAAGAACAAAGTCTAAAAACAATTGCCAGCAAGCTATGGTGTCACATATTATATGTTTCTTTCTTGTGACATCTTCAAAGTGAATGTTTAGGCTATTCTTTAGTTTTTCAGTAGGACTTTTGGGGCCCTGTTAATGACATGAATGACTGAAGCCGAGCATATACTGGCTACAGAGTTAATAACAGCGACATCATGCGCGGAGGCCCAGGCCCAGGGGCCCCCTCAGCTCATGGGCCCCTGGGCCTGGGCCCGGTAGGCCCGTTGGTTAATCCATCCCTGAGCCCAATATAGTTAACGGTAATGCCTGAATGACTGGTTTGCTAACCGACATTAACTCCAGAAGAAGAAGAAAGGAGACGAAAACCGAAGAAGAAGAAGAAGAAGAAGAAGAAGAAGAAGAAGAAGAAGAAGAAGAAGAAGAAGAAGAAGAAGAAGAAGAAGAAGAAGAAGAAGAAGAAGAAGAAGAAGAAGAAGAAGAAGAAGAAGAAGAAGGAGGAGGAGGAGGAGGAGGAGGCTGGGCTAATGTTTTAATTCAGAAAAAAACCTGTATCTGTTGTATCTGGGTAAGATTTAATCTAGCAACCAATGAAAATAAAGCATCCAGGAATCCAAATGTTGCGCCTCTACATTTTCAGCTTGCGCCCCTAAAATGTTAAGTTAGGGGCCACTGTGCTCCTAGTAAAAAAAAGTTAGTCTGGAACCCTGGGGGGACTGGGGGGGCTGGGGGGAATGGAGGTTATGATGTTAGGATGTAGTATGTTAGGTGGTTAGGAGGTTAGGATGTCAGGATGTAGGATGTTAGGAGGTTAGGACGTAGGATGTTAAGAGGTTAGGATGTTAGGATGTAGGATGTTAGGAGGTTAGGATGTTAGGCTAAAGCTGATTGATCATCAATCAGTATTCTGCTGTCTGCGGGCAAGGGGTGGGGGCCTCGTTAAGTGCGGAAAGTAAGTACAGAGAAGGGAACTGCCAACACACACACACACAAACACACATACACATACACACACATACACACATACATACACACACACATACACACACATACACACACATACACACACACGCACACACACGTCTGAGTGCTTTGGTTACGGCGCTCTCGTGCGCGCTCTCCGCGTGCACGTGTGATTTGTGAGGGAAGTAATGGCCTCCGCCATAGAGGTTACCACGGCAACGCAGATTACAGGTTTATGGACATGAAAGAGAAAGAGAGAGGAGGGAAGGAAGGTAGGAGGAAAGGGAGAAAGGGAGGGTGGAAGGAAGCAAGGATATATGTGTATATGTATACGTTTGTATTTGACGTATTATAATTACAAATACGTCTCTGATCAACGTATCTTTGCCGTTTTTGTCTCTCTTTTCTACAATGCTGTTATGAATTGCTGTCCTCTAGTCTTGTTTATTATTATTGTTTATAATACGGGTTGATGAAATCAAGCATTCTGATTGGTTGAGAGTGAGTCACGGGGTGTGTTATATTCAGCCCATAATGTACAGTAAAGAGGAGCGTTTCATATCAATGCGCACTAAAACTAAGGTTAGCTTTTGCGCGACCGTTAGTTGTCATTTCAAATAAATCCTGCGGCTCCCTGCAAAGCTACTGGGCACCACATCTCATTAAAGACAGCGTTAGAGTGATATCCACATTATCCAGCTGGAGACGGCACTTCAACACGGAGCCACCCGCAAAGAGAGAAGAGTGGTCGATGTCATCAGAGACGAAGAGGACATGAGAAACGTTTTCCACGGATGATTAATGGAGATATCCAAATCAACATAAGTTAAACCAGGGCTCTCAAGTTTTGAAGACAGGCAAGCGTGACATGACATGACCAGCTACGGGAAAGTGACCAACGGCGAGCGTTGAGACGTGGGTCTGAGCTGGACTCCTCCACACAGAGCGCGGCTCTTGTTGGCGCTGCGGCACATTAAAACATTAAATAGACCAGAGTTTTTAAGTGTGAGAAATATGAGTTAAGACCGAAACGCTCAATGCGTGAGACTTGAGAGCCCTGATAAGTAAGTCTATCGAGTCCTAAGTTGCTCGTAACTAGTTTAGTAAACAGCATGTGTAGCTAACATAGACCCAGTGCCTACGAAACATTTAATAAATATTATTTTATTGAAAGTGTCCCATTGTCATTGTTGTTATTTTAAAGGCAGCTTTCATCAAATGAGCAATTTGAATTAATGAGATGTTGCGAGAACTAGCTAACTATCTCCCCTCCTTTAGCTAGGCTAACGAATGTAAACAATGCTGTTTGTCCGTTAGCCACACGGACGGGACTACTTTCACACGGAGGGGACTATTTTCTCTCGGCTACTGAAATGCGATGCATAACTTTGGTTGGCAACAACTATTTTGTGCTGAAAGGCAGCTTACTATTTACTTACTATGTATAATGTCGCTGGTGACCGTATTATAAAAGCAATAAGGGACTCGAGGCATTACTTTGACGTCAATAAAGTACTATTCAAGGGTTGCCGGCCCTCCGCGCAACACCCTTGAACACGTACTTTATTGACGTAATGAAAGTAATGCCTCTCGTCCCTTATTGCTTAAATATGTTGTTTCGCCTGCGTATTATGACAGCAAAAAGCGTTGAACTTTTATTAAATGCGCATCTGTCCGTAATCTATACCATAAAGTTTGCATTTTAACCTTTAAAAAAAAAGTATGCTTCTTTTTACCCTTTCGAGTTTAAACTGATTTCTGCTCCGTATTTTCGCGGAAAACTCATAGTTTTAAAAACGTAAACCGTGTCAGACACAATGCCGCGACTTGACACTCAGAAAAGTGCAAAAACATCAACGAACACCGGAAGTAAACAAAGTTGCATTAATTACGTTAAAATATTTTAGTGTGTTAATGCGGCCAAATTAATCGCATAGATAACGCGTTAACGCTGACAGCCCTAATATATATATATATATATATATGAAGAAGAGATGTAGATGCCAGTCCGTTTCTTTTCTGGACCAACAGGAGTAAAAGGAAAAATAAAGAACTTTTTTTTTCAGGATGGATTCCTTTCCTATAGTCCGAGCCCTCTCTCCTCTCCTTCCTGCTCCCTCCTCTCCTTCCTCTTCTCCTCCTCCTCCTCTCCTTCCTCTCCTCTTCTCCTCTCATCCTCCTCCTCTCCTGTGGGCCATCAGAATTGATTACCGGCTGATCTGATTCATGGCTCAGTCCCACATCACTGGAGAGCATGCAGACCGATAAATCTGAGGCTACACACACACACATACACTCACACACACACACACACACACACACACACACACACACACACACACACACACACACACACACACACACACATACCGGTATGCATATCAAAGGCATTGGTAACTGAACATAGGGGCATGAATCAGAGTGTGACCGTGGACTCTCTCCCACTCACACTCACACACACACATACACACACACACACACACACACACACACACACACACACACACACACACACACACACACACACACGTCACATGGGCACAACCCTCATTACAGGCAGCAGCCGACTCTCCTGGCTTCGTAACAAGCGGACACACTGCAAGTAATGTGTGTGTCTGTGTGAGTGAAGGGATGTGTGTGTGTGTGTGTGTGTGTGTGTGTGTGTGTGTGTGTGTGTGTGTGTGTTTTCCATCAGCTGCTCGGCCACCTGCCGACGAGCGGCGTCCGTAACCGCTCTGATGTTACATGAACGCCTGTTGCCAGCCGGCGTCCACGATGTCAGCGAGCTTTAATTAAACGGCAGCTCCATTCCAACATGGCCGCACGGCGGTGGGGCGGCGGCGGAGCGACCGCGGCAACATGGCGGCGGAGCAACCGCGTCAACATGGAGTCAGAATGGCGTCAGAATGGCGTCAGAATGGCGTCAGAATGGCGTCAACATGGCGTCAGAATGGCGTCAACATGGCGGTCAACATGGCGTCAACATGGCGTCAGAATGGCGTCAGAATGGCGTCAGAATGGCGTCAGAATGGCGTCAGAATGGCGTCAACATGGCGTCAGAATGGCGTCAACATGGCGGTCAACATGGCGTCAACATGGCGTCAGAATGGCGTCAGAATGGCGTCAGAATTGCGTCAACATGGAGGTCAACATAGCATCAGAATGGCGCCAGAATGGCGTCAACATGGCGGTCAACATGGCGGTCAACATGGCGGTCAACATGGCGTCAACATGGCGTCAACATGGCGTCAACATGGCGGTCAACATGGCGGTCAACATGGCGGTCAACATGGCGGTCAACATGGCGTCAACATGGCGGTCAACATGGCGTCAACATGGCGGTCAACATGGTGTCAACATGGCGTCAACATGGCGTCAACATGGCGGTCAACATGGCGTCAACATGGCGTCAACATGGCGGTCAACATGGTGGCGAGCGTTGGACTCAAAGAACTAAAAACCACAAAAAATCACAACTAGTGTGTGAGGAAGGGAGGGAGGGAGGGAGAGAGGTCAGAAGGATAGGAAGGAAGAAATAAAGGAAGGAGGAGGTAAGAGGGGCGAAAGAGGATAGAGTAAGGAGGGAGGAAGGAATGACAGAAGGAAGGAAGGAAGAAATAATGGAAGGAAGGAGGAGGGATGAAAGAGGAAAGAGGAGGGAGGAAGGAGGAGGGATGAAAGAGGGAGGAAGGAGAAAAGAGGAGGGAGGAGGGAGGGAGGAGGAGGAGGGAGGAAAGAGGAGGGAGGAAGGAAGAGGGAGGAAAGAGGAGGGAGGAAAGAGGAGGGAGGAGGGAGGAAAGAGGAGGGAGGAGGGAGGAAGGACCGTGGTGATAACAAGTCAAGCGAAGTGAAGCAACTCACTCCTTCATTCTGTTAGTTGTCGCTGTGGCGGCTCAAAGATGTCCGACACACACTCCTGTTTCCATTAGGATCCCCCCCCCCCCCCCCCCGAAGGTCTGACATCTATCACGGGGGTAATGGAAGTGTCGGCGTTACTTACTGAATCACTTTGGTTTCAACAGGTGAGTTACAAGGATGCTGTGCAGGTAGAGTGTGTGTTTGTATATGTGTGTGTGTGTGTGTGTGTGGTACAGTAATCTTGGCGTGTGAATGGAATGCAGGCAGGAAGTGAGCCAACGGAGGCCACGACAGGCCGACCGTGACCGAGCGGAGATGTAAACATCGCCCGGCGGTGTGTCATCCTCAAGTCACAAACACACACACACACACACACACACACACAAACACACACACAAAAACACACACACACACAGAGACACACACACACACACACACACTTTTATCTTTCCTTCCTCTTGCCATCAGTACCCTCCGTTACACACGCCCTCCTCCATTCACTCTCTTTAATTACCCCCCCACACACACACACACACACACACACAGATAAAATGCATGCCAAGGAAACCGACACACACAACATTACTAAATACCCACACACTCTCACACACATACACACCCGCACACCCACACTTCTTCCATTACATCATTCAGTGTTTCAGGCTAATTGGTCCTGATGATGATTATTCGCTGTCTTGTTGACGCAACTTTAGGTCGATGTGGCAGACTGGAACTCGGCTGTGTGTGTGTGTGTATTGGTGTATGTGTGTGTGTGTGTGTGTGTGTGTGTGTGTGTGTGTGTGTGTGTGTGTGTGTGTGTGTTTGTGTGTGGTGCAACCTGCCTGATTGGAGAGTTCATTTAGGATATATCTCACGGTCATAAGAGCAGCTGCAGGGTGGATAAAGACTTCTCATTTCCTGTGCATTTTTCACAATAAAACTCAGATTATAGTATTTTATTTTGGCAAAATGTTGAAGTTCAATAATTTTATGACTATAACTTAGTTTTTGACAAAAATTACAGGATTTTCTGAAGTTGGAGTTCCATTACAGTTAAAACTGTACACATACACACACACACACACACACACACATGCACACAAACCATCAATAACTGCCACCCTCTTGCCAGATTGGCTCCTTCTTTTTTTCCCGAACATCACTTACGTAAATCTCTCTCTCTCTCTTTCTCCCTCTCTCTCTCTCATTTTTCCTCCTCTGACTCTTCCTCCTCGTGTTCCTCCTCTAATTTAATGTTCCACATCTCTCTGCCCTGTGAAAGGGGAGGAGTTATTAGGATGATGGAAACTCGTATTGGTGAATGAAGCATCGACACATGAGCTGAAATATGCAACCCAAGAAGAAAATGGAGAGAGAGAGAGAGAGAGAGAGAGAGAGAGAGAGAGAGAGAGGAAAGGAGAGTGATTGCGAGCATTTATATTCCATTCTTTTTGTCTAGAGGAGAGAGAGGGAGGAAGTCTGTAATAAGCAGATCAGTAGGGGGGAGACGGGCGAGAGACGGGCGAGAGACGGGAGATGGAGGCCAGGAAAGAGAGAGATTGGGGGTTGAGGTGTGTGTGTGTGTGGGAGGGGGGGGGGGGGTCAATGAATGTGTGTGTGTGAAGCGCCGCTGCATTATTCAGGCTCTTATTAAAGGGCTGGCGCCGCCGTCGGCCATGATGGGAGATGATGGCAGAGTGAGAGAGTGAGAGCGTTTGACTTTGTGTCACTCGCTGCCTGAGGGGTGGGGGGGGGTATCCACAAGGGTGAAGCATCACTCCATCGTTAGCGTGTGATTCATCCAGCAGGAGGAAGGCGCCTCGTTGCTGCGCGGCGGCAGGAACAGTTTCCTGTGAAGCAGTGAAGACGAGAAGGTCGTGATCAGCTGGAGGAAGCTAACCATACCATGGCGTTCAACTGACCACGTGCTTTAAAACCTGCATTGCCACCAGGGGGCGACTTGAGAAAATGAACATTAACGTACAAAATGATCAAAAACTTCCAGGATGCAAAATGGTCCACGAAAAGTGGGCGGAACCTCCAATCTGCACTGTGTGTCCTGTTTATTGTTTGTATTTGTTGTTATTGCATTTCCATAACAAATACAAAAAATGGGAGGGAACTGTACAAAAAAAATGTTTCTCTTCGGCCATCGATTTACTTTCTGATCTTCCATCAAGGTAACCGCCGGCAGCGATACTGAAAATTAGTAAGAAGAAACAAACCATTCTCCAACGTGGGCTTTAAAACCTGCGTTGTGTCTAATGGCCACCAGGGGGCGACTCTTCTATGAAAATCTTTGGAGAAAATGAACAAATAACGTATTTTCTTTTTGGGGGTCGTACAAACAAAAACATTGATTTACTTTCCGATTACTTGAACGATGGAATCAGAAAGTCACAGCACAAAAGCAATCCTGTCAACCAATCAGGGAGCTATAAAACAAGCTGTGCCTGTTTTGTGTTTAGCTTTCACGTCGTCACACTGCGGCGTGAAGAACGTCCCAAAGTGCTCCACAGGCTGAAAGCAGTCGTAACGACTGGCCATAAAAGTTGTAAAATATTCTCCATCCAAGTTTATCCACTGTGCTTTATGGCGGCGTGTCAGAACTGGAGCGCCGGCCCTCGGCTCACGTCTCCGGCGTGTTTGAAGGTTTTTCTTTGAGATGTCCTGGGGAAACAGGAAATGGGGTCAGCCGATCAATACGGGCAGCGTCCCTGAGGCCGATGAAAAGCGTGACGGATGCACCGGCCAAGAGGCCGAAAAATCCAAACATGAAGGTTTTTAATAGGACACCGCGCTGACTCAAGCCCCGCCCCCAGATGGCACCCTTTAGTGGAGCTTTTAATGGGCTCTTTAAGACGTTTAAAATGTTTTATGTTGAAGTCTTCTTTTTAGAATAAGTCTATCCTCCGGTGATTTATCTCTACAATTTATGGCATTCATTGTTGTTGTTTTTTCCCAAGTCATAAAACGGTTAAAAGTAAAAAAACAATAAAATACTTTTTGCGTTTAGGGTTCCTGAACATGTCGGTTTGCAATTGATTTAAAAGTCCTGTCGTCATTTTACAAAAAGAGACATGAAAATAACAACAACATCGTAAAGTGACAACTCGGCTGCAGAAAGATGGCGAGGAGGTATAAAAAAACGAGTTACTTAACGCTTAAATCGTTTAGATTTTGCTTGTAGTCCTGTTATTCACGCCTCTCCTTTGCCTTTCTGACGTCCTCTAGACATGAAGACATGTGCAGCTCCCTGACGTGCCCCGCCACCTCAATCATGGAAATAGGCTCTATTAGACCTTTAAAAATAACACGCGGTGTTAGTTCACCTATTAAGTATATAATTACGATTCATCATGCCTAATGACTGTATTTAAGGGGAGACACTCCAGGTGCACAGGGTGGGAATATGACTATTATACTATTATAATAATAAATATAACTAAGAGATATCACCATGAAGCTGCCCAGGTTGATGACTTGCATTCAAATAATTACTGTATGTATTAAAAGATTTATGAAAACCTACGTTTACATGTACTAATGAGGAATTGTCTCAGATTCTGTTGACATAATATACTGTAGAAGGTTCTTACAGAGGGAATTTTGTAAATCTTTTTGTATCTTTTTTCTCCATGTTTGAAGTAATAAAATGTAGTTTAAATGAGGCTCTGAGTGTCGTACAAATAAACCCCTTGGTAGAACGTAGCTTAAAATATGTGTGTACCGTAACTTACAATAAGTCTGCGTGTAACGGAACTTAACATAAGTTTACTTGTACTGTAACTTACAATAAGTCTGCGTGTAACGGAACTTAACATAAGTCTGCGTGTACCATAACTTACAATAAGTCTGCGTGTACCGTAACTTAAAATGAGTCTCTGTGTAACGGCACTTAACATAAGTTTACTTGTACCGTAACTTACAATAAGTCTGCGTGTAACGGAACTTAACATAAGTCTGTGTGTACCGTAACTTACAATGAGTCTGCGTGTAACGGAACTTAACATAAGTCTGCGTGTAACGGCACTTAACATAAGTCCGCGTGTACCATAACTTAACATAAGTCTGCGTGTACCGTAACTTAAAATGAGCCTGAGTGTACCGTAACTTAACATAAGCCTGCGTGTACCGGAACTTAACATAAGCCTGCGTGTACCGGAACTTAACATAAGCCTGTGTGTACCGTGTAACTTACTTCAGCTATGAACCAAGTGGAGTCACATGTTCCGTGAAGCTACTCTAATCTTCTGGGACTCACCCCGAGAAAACTCCACCGACTTTGAGACGAAGGACCGGAGGCAGAGATCTGACGACCCGTGAAACCCGGCAGCCTGCCAACCCTCTCCGAGGAGTCCACCTTTAGTCCCCCATCTCCCACTCCATCACCCACTCCATCACCCACTCCTCCACCCACCACCGTCTAGCTCAGTGCTTCCCAAAGTGGGGGTCGCGACCCTTAGGGGGGGGGGCGCGGTGGTACTACAGGGGGGTCGCGGCTTCATCACCAACCCACACACACAGACGCACACAGACGCACACATACACCGGTAAAACAATATAAAATAACCAACGTGACATGCACTGTGTTCCAACCACGCCACCAGAGCGGCTCATGTCACAGACCGACTGTGGCAGAACCAGCAAGAGCGAGAGCGAGCGAGAGAGAGCGCGCGCGAGCGAGAGAGCGCGAGGGAGAGAGAGAGTGAGGGCGCTGAGACGAGAGAGACACACAGCGACACAGAGCGAGAAAGATACGCAGCGACAGAGAAAGATAAAGATAAGAGAAGGAAGTATGTACAAAGATGGACAGATTTATGACTGGTCTAAATCAGGGGTGGTCACACTTTTTCAGCATGCGAGCTACTTATAATGTGACCAAGTCAAGACGATCGACGGGGGGTGCTAGTGACTTTTCTCTGCTCCGCCCGACGATCTTGTAGCCAAGCCAGCGAAGCTTTGCGCGCGAGACCGCCAGCGGAGGACTGTTAACGCGACACGGAGTGACAGAAATGACACGCTTCTGCTGTAATCTGGCGCTATAGAGGAAGTTACTCGGGGGCGGGCACATTTATTTTTCTGTGATGCGATCTACCAACACTACGCCGCGATCGACTGGCAGGTCGATCGCGATCGACGTATTGAGCACCCCTGGTCTAAATGAACTGAGAGTATCTATCTCCAACCAGCAACCCCGCTTTGACAAAATCTGTAAAGCAAAGCAAGCCCACACCAGTCACTGATTGATATGAACAGGAATATACATAGGAATATGATCACAAAATAAAATGTACCATGTAGACCTGCACACCTTGTTCATAATTGTGTTATTTTATTGTTTGAGAAAACCTGCTGTTCAATGTGAGGAAATACAGTATATGTTGTTTGCACTTTGTTTGAAATTAAGTTAATTGTATTTACAAATTATTTTATATATTTTTTATTTTATATATATTTTATTATTGCTATTTTTTTCTTTCAGTGGACCAATGGCTGAGCAGCTTTTAGTGGACCAATGGCTAAGCAGCTTTCAATGAACCAATGGCTGAGCAGATTTAATTGGACCAATGGCTGAGCAGCTTTCAGTGGACCAATGGCTGAGCAGCTTTCAATGAACCAATGGCTGAGCAGCTTTCAGTGGACCAATGGCTGAGCAGCTTTCAATGAACCAATGGCTGAGCAGCTTTCAGTGGACCAATGGCTGAGCAGCTTCCAGTGGACCAATGGCTGAGCAGATTTCAGAGGACCAATGGCTGAGCAGCTTTCAGTGGACCAATGGCTGAGCAGCTTTTTTTTTTTTTTTGTATTCTATTAGTGTTCAAAATCTCACATACACATATTTCAATTTTTCAGATTCTTTGTACATAGAGAAGTACAGGCCAAAAAAAGAGAAGAAAAAAAGAAGAAACAAAACACATATGCAAATGAAGAAACAATACCATAGTAATAAAACTAATAATAATAATAAATAAAGTAGGGAGAAATCATTTTCCATAGAGTAAAGAAATACAGTCAGGCCATTTATCTGTGACATAGTTGCACCACTTTTGCCAGTGTTTAAGAAATGTTTCTGTTCTTTGATTGACATGAGCTGTGATCTGCTCCATTCTGTAGGTATCCGTTACGATGTCTCTCCAAGATGTAATTGTAGGACACTCTGGTAGTAACCATTTTCTAGTAACAGACTTTTTGCTGGCCACCAGCAATGCATTAATCAAGAGTCTGTCCCCTTTAGGCCAACTATGAGGTAAATTTCCAAGGTACAGAATCTTAAAGTCCAAAGGGATGTCCTCGCGAAAGATGTCCTGTAAAGTATTGTGTACCGCCTTCCAGAAGTGTTTAATGATGGGACAGTCCCAGAAGATGTGATAATGGTTTGCGCTTTGGTGTCCACATTTTCTCCAGCATTCAGGAGTGGTATCGCTATAGTGAGATGTCTGAGATGGTGTAATGAAATATCTTGTGTAATTTTTCCAGTTAAACTCTCGCCAGCTCATTGAACTGGTACATTTCCATTGGTACCCCCATATTAATGTCCATTCTTCCTCAGAAATATCTATTCCAGATTCCTTTTCCCATTTTGCTTTAATGCAGTGGTTCCCAAAGTGGGGGTAATTGTATTTACAAATTATTTTATATATTTTTTATTTTATATATATTTTGTTATTGCTATTTTTTCCCAGTTAAACAAACTGAAGAATAAACTGTGAAGTGATATGTACTTATTTTAGAAAGAAATTAAAATATTTTATACAGTTCATGCATTATAATGCAATTCATTAAAAAACAAGAACAATTTGGGGTCAGGTTGCGGGTTGCGGGGGGGGGGGGGGGGGGGGGTGGGGGTCGTCCAATGTTCCTATATCATCAAAGGGGGTCTTGACAGAAAAAGTTTGGGAACCACTGGTCTAGCTGGAGTTTCCCGATCCGGTGAGTCACTCTTTGTCTCTGCCGGATCAATCCGTCCCGGGAGTTGCTGCTGCTCGAGGGGTCAGGAAGGTCACGTAAACCTCTCCGGCTTGATAAGGTGTCTCTGCACTCTGAAAGACGGGTTGGGAGGGGGGAGAAAACAAAACTCTGGCTGCCGAGAGTTCAAATAAAGCCGGTGGTGTGGAGGTGGTGTAGACCGGAGCAAACAAAGTGGATTAAAGTGTAAATCCTCTACGGACCGCCAGCGACTCGGTAAACTCAAAGTCACACATGATGCTCTGTTTCCTACAGTTCTGATCTAATTGTGCAATTTGTCAACATAACTGAATAATATTATACAAACGCCACGTAATAACTAGCATATATATATATATATATATATATATATATATATATATATATATATATATATATATATATTTATATGTATATATTTATATATAATTAAAAAAATATATGTTAAAATGTAAAAAAAAAAAGTATCTAAGTCTATAGAGACTCAGTATTTATATATATTTATATATATATATATATATATATATATATATATATATATATACATATATATATATATAAAAGTCTATGGAATCTCTGAATTCATTTGTACATATACATTTATATATATATATATATATATATATATATATATACATATATATATATATATATATATATATATAAATGTGTATATACATACATACATACATATTATTTAAAAAATATATGTTAAAATGTATCTAAGTCGATAGAGACTCACTATATATATATATACATATATATATACATGTATATATATAAATGTATATGTACAAATGAATTCAGAGATTCTATAGACTTTTATATATATTAATATATATATATATATATATATATAAAATATATATTAATATATATTAATATATATTAATATAAATGTGTATATACATACATACATACAGTACATATATAAATAGGTTCCATAGACCTTATTGTAGGCTCACACTGAGACGTTGTTAGCGCTCCAGCAAACCGCCCGTTAACATTTACACGTGAGAAACCAAACATGAGCAGAAGGGCCATTAATAAAACATAACGGGCAAACGCAACGTTCAGGAGCTCAGTGGAGGACTCGCAATCTGCCTCCACGGCTACCGGGCTGCCGGTGGCGGCGGAGAGGTCTCCAGCATCCCGCCAGCTGCCGTCTCCCAGTTCACGAAATCCATTTGTGGAAAATGCAAAAAATGTACATGTCGTTGTTTTTGCATAATTGGTAATTGCAGAATTCTGCCTCCGTAGTAAAAATAAATGGTAAATGTGATTTCACTCAACTCGGAGGGAAAAACGTTAGCTAATTAACCGAGATGAATAATCACAGCCGACACCACGACGGTCACAGTTTGTTTCCGTTTAGCTGGAAGCCAAAAAGAGATCTGCTGTTTTCAAGCAGAGAGAGAAAAAAAGGAGCTTTTTAATTACTTGTTATTTAATCGTGTCTCCAGATACAGTTAGTGAGCACCGGTAGGTTGTGGGTTCAAATCCCAGGAGACCGTCACGGGCCGACGCTCACTCTCAACCGCTCACGGACATTTATGAGGCAAATTGTAGAAATGTTATAAACATAAAAAAGTCATAACACTAGTTTCTGATAATGATAATAATAAAACTGTTTAATACATTATTAAGGTTCAAATATTGATCCCAACATTTTTTTTTATGACATAAATAAATGGCTCAAATTAGTTTTAAACTTTACGAGTCATCGTGAGCTCTTTTTGACCACAAGCATATAGAGAAATATATTCAAAACGTTTATTTTATTGTATCTACACATCTTGAACACTGGATGTGAATTTCTGGCACGAACGATAGAAAAGATAATCGACAGGTGACTCTAAAGTAACTACATTCCACAAATTCCTCACGTTTGGGGATCGAACCCACGCCCCTCTGGTCATACGAGGCGTCTCCATGACTACCGGGACGCCGCTCCAGCCAATACTGACTGCCACCCAGATTTGCCGAGTTACAATCCGCTCGACGTCGGCCTGCAGACAAACACAGGACTTTCACCCAGGAGACACAGGTTTGAGTCCTTTGTTAAACCAAACATAAACAATAGACGCAAAAAGTGATATTTATATATATATATATATATATATATATATATATATATATATATATATATATATATATATATATAAATAAATATATAATGTGTTACGCAACATCAACCTCACACCGATATCGTCGCGGACCAAAACATCGACATTCAAAGGCTTGCTTCGGGTTTTTGCAGAAAACTTAAAATTTACAACCACAAATGTGATCAAGAGACTATAACTCCCCCCACACACACACACACACACACATCACGGCTCATAGCACCATGTGCTGAGTCGGCTGTTTCTGGATCTGTGGAGATAGATGACGGACTATTAGAGAGGCTATTGACGGAACAATAAAACGCCTGTGTGTGAGAATGGGGGGGGGGGGGGGACCCTTGACTTCGTTCACCTATCAAATGCGTGTGCACACCCTAGAAGGCAAAAACAAATCAATTTCCATCTTCCCAATCGGTCAGTATCGACGGCTCGGCGGCTTAAACGACGGAGAACGAGGAGAAATAAATAAAACGCGGCGGAGCGAGGAGCGAGGAGCATCGGCTCCGACGGGTTCAAGCCCCTCGTTAGGATGCCGATCACTTCCTGGTTCAGGGCTCGTCTGAACATATGTCCAATAAAAATGTTTGAATAAAAGATTACAGTAAGCACATCATCCGTCTCCCGTAACTCGGCGCATGACTAATGAGCGGGACGGCAACGAGTCCTCAAAACATGAGTTATTCCAGTGTTACATCGGATCTGGTTGAAGTTGAACTTTATTTGCCTGTCTATTATTATTATTAATATTATTATTATTATTATTTATTATTTTTTTAGTGATCAGTATTTTTGCAGTTTGATGCATTTTATATTTATTTTATTCTATTAGACGAGCCACGGATTTATTAGCTGTAACATTAGCTATCACGACACCGCAGAGTCACCACGGTAACCAAAGAGAAGGAGATCACTTGTAACGATTGGACGTTATTTTGTTTGTTTGAGGAACCGCTTCTTACTCAATTTTAAAAGCTGGACCGAGATGTGAGGAAAAGAGATGATGTCATATTTTATGCTTTTTATTTTTATTCTTTTTAACCAGACGACCAATTCAGTTTTTTTTCGATGACGACTCTGAACCGTGACAAGGTCGTCCATCACGGCATCGTCCCAAACCAGAGCCTGTGTGTGTTCTCACAAAGTGTGCATGTGTGTGTGTGTTTGCTGAGCAGCTGCATCCTTGACCCTCTGCTGCTGCATGGAGATCCATCATCTTCCAAGCTCAGACAGGCACCAGTCAGCTACACCGTGAGAGCCCCGCACACCCACCCACACACACACACACACACACACAGACACACACACACACACAGACAGACAGACACACAAGCACGGAGGCATTCGTGACACACGCAGATGCGAGAATGTACACGCAGATAGCCGTTCCACAAACAGCTGTCAGATGGTGTCAAGACCGGACACACACACACACACACACACACACACACACACACAGTCACAAAGACGGACGTAATACATGATGTGTCAAAAAAAACAACAGATGCCACATTTCAACCTTCGGCCCCGAGGACAGTTGATAAAGAGAGTTGAAGGATGGCACACACACACATCCGCTCACACACACACACACGCATGTTAACAATGTGTGCGCACATACATACATGTGCACATACATGGATGCACGTCTACTAAACATGTGCGCGTGAGGACCGTGGAAGGCCAAGAGAGCGAGCCAAGTGGGGCGGATGTGAGCGCCACGGTAACAGAGGACGCTGACTTGTGATTGGCCGAGGGGAAGCCAGACTCAGCCGTCATGAGGCTCTCCTTATATAGTTGTTGAATTATTAACCGCAACGTTTCAACATAATAAAAGTAATGAAGAGTCCATTAAAAGTCAAACATTTGAAAAGTAATATCCGTCTGTAGTGATAAAAAAATTAAATTAAAAAGTATTTAATTAATTTAGTTCATAGTGCAGTGGAACTGAAAGTTGATGGTTCCCGGGGCAACATTTTATTTTCTTGGGCCCTCACCTCCCCAAAGATAAGCGCGCACACACACACACACACACACACACACACACACACACACACACACACACACACACACACACACACACACACACACACACACACACTCCAGACAGTTGCAAAGCAGACAATCGCTACAACACCATGAAAGTCTTTGATCAGCCCCACAGACAGCAGGGAAAACACACACACACACACACGGACACACACCCACGCACACACACACACACACACGCCTCTGATCAGCACCATTGAAAAATAATATTTTTAGCTTTTCTATTCACATTTTCAAGAACTTTCAGCGTTTTCATCAAATATTTACCCAGAAGACTCTCACACACACACACACGCACACACACACACACTCCTATAATCCATCATCCAGATCCTTGACCCCCCCCCCCACCCCTCCCCCTCGAAAACGCCAACGCTCATCCAGGCCCCTCCTCCTTTAATAACCCCCCCGCCCCCAGAAACAAGGCATCACACATGGGAAGGTCACACAGTGATTTAAACATCCAGCCTTTCACGCTGTTTAAACAACACACACAGACACACACAAACACTCACAAACACACACACACAAGAAGTCTTCCCTTGGTTTTCGAGACATCGTCCGCATCAAAATATAAAACCTTAACCACCGTTGCGTCCAATAATAAAACTCTCGGGGTTATAATCGTGTCATTATGCAACGTGATGATGAAGCCGGTGAGCGGCGCTTTAAATCTTTATTATATGATTTTAATTAATTATTCATCCGTTCGCGACTCGTTAAGGAGCCGATAAGACGAGCCCTCTAATGAGGTCACTCTTATCGGTGTTTCATGAGGCGCTTCTCTGTGCAATTGTCGGGTGTCGGTCTCGGTCCGTCGGGCTGATGAAGACGTGAACGTCTCAGCAGCCGCAGGATGAGAAGTTATGAAGAACGGTTTACCCACAATGCAAAGCTTCTGGCTTTGACCACCCCCCCCGAACATTCTGAAATGTGTCTAATACTTTATGTTTTTGACCCAAATCCTGGAGAACAAACACAACACCTGCTGAACGTATTCTCACCGTGAGCGTGTCTGTCCCTTTAAATGACGTGACCCACCGGGAGGCTCCGCCCACCGGCCGGGTTCAAACGCCATCTCCCTCCCACAACAGACTGGTGGTTCTTCTTCTTCTTCTTCTTCTTCTTCTTCTTCTTCTTCTTCTTCTTCTTCTTCTTCTTCTTCTTCTTCTTCTTCTTCTTCTTCTTCTTCTTCTTCTCCTTCTCCTCCTCCTCCTCCTCCTCCTCCTCCTCCTCCTCCTCCTCCTCCTCCTCCTCCTCCTCCTCCTCCTCCTCCTCCTCCTCATTGGTCGTCCCCTCTCTCGGAGCGTGCGTGTGATTAATGTGATTAATCATGCGCTCCCTTAATGGCTGCTGTTGCAATTAACTCCCACACACAAGAAGAACCGATGTCTACGAAGCTCCTAAACGCTTCATTCATCTTCTTCTAACCTTAGCTCGGGCGGAGAGTCAGAGTTATAGTAATAATAACATTTTCAGATCATAATATCAGATCCACTGCGTAATTACAATACCACAGAAGAAGAAGAAGACCATATCTTAACTTATTGCCACTGAAGACCCGGAGGAAGCAAATATTCTTTATTTGAGTCAAAAGCTATGAGAGCATATTAAAAATGTAATTGATATCATTAAATAATCTTTCGACCATCCAATACCAGTGAGCGCCTGCAGGGGGTCAAGACTCTTGTCTCATTAGATTCGGTAGTCACGCCAATATCAATGCGGAAATCTGCAAATGTGCGAGATAATTATAATGTTTTGCTTGAGAGGAATATTAACAGGAATCTGTACGAGGAGAGAAAGACTTCTGAACGCCGTGAGAAAAGTCGTAAGTTTAAAATACGTCATCCTGAACAACCGAGCCAGATCGTACCGTCTTCCTCCCCACAACCGGACCTTGGGTCGAGAACTCGGCCGATTGCATTAATCATCTTTAATATTGTGCACTTTAATAAGTGCAGCGCGGCACTAAATGTGTCTGTGGATTACATTACATTACATTACATGTCATTTAGCAGACGCTTTTATCCAAAGCGACTTACAATAAGTGCATTTCAACCTAGAGTACAAACTAAGAACAACAAGAATACAGAAAGTAACATTTCCTCAACATAGTCAAACTACAAAAGTACCATAATAAGAGCCATTCAAGTGCTACTAAAGTGCAAGTCTGTGAATAATCCAGATATAGTCGGAAAAGGTGCGTTTTCAGTTTCCGGCGGAAGCTGTAGAGACTTTCTGCTGTCCTGATGTCAGTGGGGAGCTGGTTCCACCACTGAGGAGCAGGACAGCAAACAGTCTGGATGTAGAGTGATGAGCTCGAGGTGACGGAGTCACAAGTCGGTTGGCTGTTGCCGAGCGGAGCGAACGTGCCGGGGTGTACGGGGTGTGGATGAACTCTGAATACAAGTAAATTCAACTAAATCTGACCACGGATGTATTAAAGTGTCGTTACCGTCTCCGGATCGGACCCGAGAGAGAGAACGAGCAGATTTTTCGGAGATCCTCTTGAATTGATCATTAATGAAAAAAATGTGATCAATATCGTGACTTGTTTTTCAAACGAAAAGGTAACAATGAAACATTAAATCCAAGGTTTCTGGCTGTTTGACATTTTTGTAGACCGGGAGCTAAGATATTTATTTTTACGCTTTCATTGAGCTGGAGAAAATATTTCAGCATTTTATTTTTAGAGTGTGGAGCCTTGGGGAACACCACAAGTCAGGCCAGGCCGCAGAATGACAGTGGGCCGAGTGTGGAGCCTTGGGGAACACCACAAGTCAGACCAGGCTGCAGAACCACAGTGGGCCGAGTGTGGAGCCTTGGGGAACACCACAAGTCAGACCAGGCTGCAGAACCACAGTGGGCCGAGTATGGAGCCTTGGGGAACACCACAAGATAAACAGAAGTCTGTGTTTTTCGAGTAGCGATTAGAAACAAGTATTAACACGTCTTCTGCCAATTGTGTGAGCTACTTTTCTGCTGTTCTTGTTCCCAGGGGGCCGCAGTGTGCCAAAGTGCCAAT
The DNA here is from genome assembly GCA_036178185.1 of Liparis tanakae. Classification (NCBI taxonomy): domain Eukaryota; kingdom Metazoa; phylum Chordata; class Actinopteri; order Perciformes; family Liparidae; genus Liparis; species Liparis tanakae. The sequence goes on from CM070106.1 coordinate 15,565,589, forward strand.
GAAGACGCGTTATGTTTACAACCGCGGGGTCTTTCATGGATCTCACATCCTTTTACGTCTCTTATATTCAAAGTGCCGACTGGGTCCAGGAGCTTTGTGCCCTATAGGAGGCATTAAAAAAGGCTTTTAGCCGAGCGGGGCGGGTAAAAATCACCTCCTCGCTGCCGTCCTCTCGGACTCTCGGTTGCTTTGCTGATTCATGCAGTTTTTGGTTTCCGTCGCCGCAAGATGCTTTTAACTCCGAGCAAATCTGTTTCTCCGCTGCCTATACAACGTCGCCTCTGCTGCTCTGAACCCCCCCCCCCCTTACAAAATCTCATTTCAATACCACAAAGCCCTCTGCTCCTCTGCTCTGCAGCTCCATCCAAGCCTCAGACACGTTCCTTCTCCAAGAAAATGTCAATGCAGCTTGTCTTCTCATGTTTTCTGCTCCTCGTAGAATACCGCTAGCAGCTCGTGCGCTGGGCAATTAGGTAACTTAGTACGTTGGCTTGTTGTTCCTGCGTCTACTGGATGAAAGAAGACATTCGGTGCAGGTGCTCTGCAAGTAAATAAAAAAAATCTGTGGCAAACAGCAATCTGAGAGGCAAATTTGTGTGTCAGATATCGGATGAATTACAGCCTCCGGTGGCCACGGCGCTGAAAGATGGAATGATGCATGGAGAAGAGAAATGACAGGGGACCTTTCCATGATGGATACCATTACACGAGCTACAGAAAGGCTCATAATTAATGAACTGCCATCGCATCGAGGTCACGTGGCTTCATAGAGAAACGCCGGAGAGCTCCTCCTGAGTGCGCGAACACGGGGAATAATACGATGGAACAAACACGTGAGAGCGGCGTCGTTCTCGTTTTTCCCACTGCGAAGCGGCGTCACTGAACGCAGTCCGGAGGGGAAACAATAGAACAAGAAGGCGGAGAAACAATGTTGACAAAGAAACAATGAAGACGGAGGAACAATGTAGGCGGAGGAACAATGAAGACGGAGGAACAATGGAGATGGAGAAACAATGGAGATGGAGAAACAATGGAGATGGAGAAACAATGGAGATGGAGAAACAATGAAGACGGAGGAACAATGTAGGCGGAGGAAAAATGGAGACGGAGAAACAATGGAGACAGAGGAACAATGAAGACGGAGGAACAATGGAGATGGAGAAACAATGAAGATGGAGGAACAATGTAGATGGAGGAACAATGTAGACGGAAGAACAATGAAGGTGGAGAAACAATGAAGACGGAGGAACAATGAAGACGGAGGAACGATGAAGACGGAAAAAACGATGAAGACTATGGAACGATGAAGACAGAGAAACAATGAAGGTGGAGAAACAATGAAGACATAGGAACAATGAAGACAGAGAAACAATGAAGGTGGAGAAACAATGAAGACGGAGGAACAATGTAGACAGAGGAACAATGTAGACAGAGAAACAATGGAGACGGAAGAACATTGAAGGTGGAGAAACAATGAAGACAGAGGAACAATGTGGACCGAGGAACAATGTGAACGCAGGAACAATGTGGACGGAGGAACAATGTAGACGGACGAACAATGTAGACGGACGAACAATGAAGGCGGAAAAACAATGGAGACGGAAGAACAATGAAGGTGGATTAACAATCAAGGTGGAGAAACAACGAAGGTGGAGAAATGATGAAGGTGGAGAAACAATGAAGTTGGAGAAAGGATGAAGGTGGAGAAACAATGAAGGTGGAGAAACAATGAAGGTGGAGAAACAATGAAGACGGAGGAACAATGTAGACGGAGGAACAATGTAGACGGAGAAACAATGGAGACGGAAGAACAATGAAGGCGGAGACACAATGAAGACGGAGGAACAATGTAGACAGAGCAACAATGTAGACGGAGGAACAATGAAGGTGGAGGAACAATGAAGGCGGAGGAACAATGAAGGCGGAAGAACAATAGAGACGGAAGAACAATGTAGACAGAGGTACAATGAAGGCGGAGGAACAATCAAGGTGGAGAAACAATGAAGACGGAGAAACAATGAAGACGGAGGAACAATGAAGACGGAGAAACAATGAAGGTGGAGAAACGATGAATGTGGAGAAACAATGGAGGTGGAGAAACAATGAAGTTGGAGAAACGATGAAGGTGGAGAAACAATGAAAGTGGAGAAATTATGAAGGTGGATAAACAATGAAGGTGGAGAAACGATGGAGGTGGAGAAACAATGAGGGTGGAGAAGCAATGGAGGTGGAGAAGCGATGGAGGTGGAGAAGCGATGGAAGTGGAGAAGCGATGGAGGTGGAGAGCGGTTTCCCAGCCGTGAATAAGTGAGTCTGATGAGAAGCTTTTGGCTGCTCCTGAGATATTATGGGATGTTTCATGAATAATTCATATCATATAGTTTTAATGGCGAGTTTTTACGTTTGTATTCTCCCTCAACTGCATCGGTTCATCACAGAGGGCTTTACTCCTCAGAGTTTTATTGTTATTATGATTTTTTTTATAAATTAGGTCCAATTCACTTTACTCGTGAAAAATGTAGAGCTTCAAAATAAATATTGAAAGCAAACGGACACCAAAAAGCATTAAAATTCAAAACTAAGTAGACGAAGGGATCAAAGAGAAAAGTTGTTTTTGGATCAGACTCCGGCTCATTATTCATGTTTTATGGTATTAATGATGCTCGGCGCGTTGGTCCGACCCTCCACTAAGTCCTCTGACATCATCACCAGCAGGCCGCCTGGAGGCCGCCGCCCCGTAACCACGAGTGATTAGTGAACACGAGCTCCTGCTGCAGCGCTCATATTAAAGACGTGCTGAATATTTAACGCTGTGGGCGCTGCAGCGGTAAACCACCTCAACTATTTCACTACGATTTCCCCTAAATATGTGTTTACTTCTTAATATGTTTTAATGCCTCGATCGCAGGAGACGCTTATTTCATCTTTATCATTTATTTAGAGACGCTATTACTACTCATGTCATCTAAGTTTTCTATTCAGTTTGATTTGCTGCAAGTTATTTGTTTCTGCAGCCGAGTGAACGGAGCTGACAAAGAGATGTTATGTCTCCGTGAACTGGGAGCAGGGGTCGGACACGAGTCGAACAATGGGGGTCCAGGAATTTAAAAAACAATTTCCACGAGCCAATTCATTTTTTAACACGGTGAAATATTTAAAAAAGGGAGAAAATGTTGTATTTAGGTTGTTATAGTTTGTTTTGATTTTGTAGTTTTGAGCTTTAAATGAATACATATAAAGAGATATTATTATAGGTAATATTAGGGAGAATATTCATATTATTATAAATGCATTATGAAGCATTGGGGTACTGTTTACTCTATGCAAATGATTAATGTAAATGACAAGAGTTAATGTATGTCCATGAGAGTGAATGTATGTCTAGTGTTTTAGATTGTAGAAGCCGGTTGAAACCCGTGAAACGATTTTAATGCGGACAGTAACAGACAGGACCTTTATTTTGAAAATACTTGTTTAGCGACTTGATCGGAAGTGACATTTTGATAGCTGACTTTTATCCAACAGGAAGCTGTTAGAGGCTGAACGACCTTTGAGAGGAGCGGATTGGCTGATTATCGACTAATACTCAGTTAAATATTGTTAAACTTAATTCACGCCATCTGGATCCTGATGTCCATCATCTGCAAAGTGCCCAGTTTCAAAACTCTTATAAAACTGACGATGAGGATTCTAAGGCATTGAGCGGCCTGCCGACGGTTTATAACCTTAACGACTCAAATGAATAAGAGACAATAGTTTATATTCAAAGAATACATTTATGTCTTTTCAGTTACGGTGCGTTCACTTGCAGCGTGGAAAAAATTTAAAAATAACTATCGAGAATGTACGCCGGCTTATATTTTGAGCGTCTTTCTTTTAAAAAGCACAATTTTTTTTAAGTCAGCGTGAATGAACAAATCAATATAAGATATTTTCAGGATTTTTCCCAAACTTTTTGAAATGTTCTTTCCCAGGACTTTTTCAGGCCTTGAAAAAAACTATTTTACAAATTCCAAGACTTTTCCATGTTTTCCGTGACCGTACGCTCCCTGCGTGGAGGATTGATGGCGGGACGTAACGTGTATTGTTAAACGATATAAATGAAAAGCGTACGGCTGGAGGAAATATCGGAGTGGAATCAAGAGGATGGGAGGGCCCCGAAGAGGAGGGCGCCGGTCATCCTCTGTGTTTCCTCCGTCCGCTCCAGTGATTCTTCTCCATCACTCGAGGCCGTTTACACCCAAATAACTACCAAATTCATCTTGATGGTGACGGGTAATCAGAACCGCAGATCATGTTTCACCTCGTTACTTAAGCCTCCTCCTCCTCCTCCTCCTCCTCCTCCTCCTCCTCGTCTTCCTCGCTTTCATTCCATTTAGAAAGATAAACGCAGAGCGGGAAATGGAAAAGATGAGTAATGTGCTCAGCTGACCTGAAAAGAATCGATCAACCGTTGTGAAGAGTGATTGAAGAACATTTTATTGATTTAATTTAATAAATATTTTTGTACTGGTCTTTTCTTTCTTTTGTATTTTAATTTTAATTATTATTATTTATTTATTTATATTTTATTGAAGTTTTTTCTTTTTGTCATTCACAATGTTCTGTGGACTCAGTTATTGTTCAGTGAAACTTTTTATATTTTTAAAGAAAGAAAAAATAAGAAGAAGAAGAGGAGAAGACGAGGAGAGGAGGGGAAAGGAGAGGAGGAGGTAGGGTGAGGAAATGAAGGTAGAGGAGGGGAAGGGAAAGATGGGGATGAAGGAGGGTAGAGGGGAGGAGAGGATAGTAGAAAGGGGAGGAGAGGAGATGAAGGTTTTGTTGGTGTGGTGTTGGGATTTAAGGATGAAATAAATGATGAGGAGAAAGGATGAAAGGTTTTGGGGGTTAGTCCAAGATTGAGGAAGGAGGTGAAACAGAAATGAAGAGACAATAGTTGCCAGAAAGAAATGACTAGAGGGAGAGGTGAGATAAGAGAGGGAGGTAAAGTAAGGATGGATGGGCGTCATCGGGAAGAAAAGAAAGAGGGACAGAAAGGGTAGAAGATAAATGAAGGAGGGAGGAAAACAAGAAGAGAAAGAAGAGAGAGCGTAAAAGAGGGAGGACATGAATCAAGACAGGAAGGGATAGAATAAGCAATAAAGTGTGAATGAAAGAGGAGAAAAGGGCGGGAAGAGAAGATCAGTCAGAAACAAGGTGGAAGGAAAGAAGGACAGGAAAAGGGAGCACGGAGAGGGAATGAGAAGGAGGCAACGACGGGATGAGGACGTAGGGGACACACCGAAGGAATGATAGAGCGAAGGAAAACAAGGGGTGAGGACGGAAGGGAGCAAAGAAGCACGGGATGGAAGGAGGAGAGAGAGACGGAGAGAGAAAACTAAAACCAAAACGACCCGAGGGGCAGAAGCAGCGTTTCTATTTTGGTTTCCTTGGTGCCGAACACTTCACTTCTGTGGGGAGAGCTCTTTCTGCCGGCCGGTCGGTCCGTCTGTTACGGGATAAAAAATAAAATAAAAACGACAGATTCATCACCGTCAGAGCTGTCCCGAGGCTGCCCGACGAGAAAGAACACAGGAAGCCAATAAAACACCTGGCACTCTGTAGACGGGACATAGGGGAGACTCCTCTGGTTGTATAGAAGTCTATGCTTCATGTGTTAAAGCTGCATTATCTCTCCTGACCACCAGGGGGTCCTCTGGTTGTATATAAGTATATGCTTCATGTGTTAAAGCTGCATTCTCTCTCCTGAACACCAGGGGGCGACTCCTCTGGTTGTATAGAAGTCTATGCTTCATGTTTTAAAGCTGCATTCTCTCTCCTGACCACCAGGGGGCTCCTCTGGTTGTATAGAAGTCTCTATAGTGACTCTACTTCTCTCTTGATGTATTCCCTCAGTAAACATGTAAACATGAGTTCATGTCTCAGTCTCTAGTTTCAAGTCTTCTTCTATACAGCCTGATGTCATCATTTATACTTTATGGTCATTTAGACTCACACAGACCATAATACAGGGGGCGCTTTAGGGGCGGGGCTTAAGGTGTTTGACAGGTCGCCGTATGCGCCGTTGCAAATATCCACTATGGCGACGGCCAGAATCACCTGCCACACACAGCACCTAACTCCGACCCGAGCGCCCTGGTTCTGGTCCAATGTTGCAGACGGTAAATAACTCCAGAATGTGCCGTCTGTCAGAAAGGGGAAAGTAATAAAAATCGAAACACGAGGTGTCAGGACCCTCCAGCGTTATCGAGTTAACGGCGCCGAGCGAGTCCTGAAGGTCTCGGGTCAAAGCCGGAGAACAACTTGACCGAATGTGTTCTCAATGCGGATCGACTGGAGCGGCCGACCCGGTCGGGTCCCGTCGAGCCGGGAAGTCGTGAGGATCCTCGTCTCTGTGCGAGCGCTTTGGTTGAGTCTCGTGGAGATTTAACTTTGTGTCCAGATGTGACGCTCATCAAACCTCGAAGCTCCGGACGATCCGGCCAGAAACCCGATAGTTCGGAAGTCTCACTGAGACTGCGATACGAGAGAGACGCTCAGACCCCATCGGCGTGAATCCACGGGCGCCAGCTTCAAGTACCTCGCCGGCAACGGAGCCAATGGAGCCAATGAAGACAATGGAGCCAATGGAGACAATTGAGCCAATGGAGAGTCCATTGGCCACAGACCAGAAGCCTACATTCATTTATCCAAGTAGTTTCGGTGGAAGATGTGATTTTATTTTGAAAAGCCAATGCAGTCTCCATTGGTCAGGATTTATTTTAAATAGCCAAAGCAGTCTCCGTTGGTCGGGATTTTATTTTGAAAAGCCAATGCATTCTGTGTTGGTCGGAATTTTATTTTGAAAAGCCGATGCAGTCTCCGTTGGTCGGGATTTCCTGTTGAAAAGCCGACGCAGTCTCCTTTGGTTGGGATTTTATTTTGAAAAGCCGATGCGGTCTCCGTTGGTCGGGATTTTATTTTGAATAGACGGAACGGATTACTGAACTCGCGTCCCCGTCCAACGGCGACCTCGTTCACGAAAGTGCTGACGCGGCTGTCAGGTAACGAGACTGTAACCATGGATACGGAAAAGGCTGCTAGCCGCTGACAATGTTTTTTTCTCCGCGTAAATGCCGAACATCCGTAGCGTCGTTAGCACCGACGGCTAAACGAGCGAGCGACTCTCGGGTGGCGATGTGAACTTCCAGTGTGTGGAATCATTGTTTGACTGTTTTTTTACACACACACACACACGCGCGCGCGCGGTGTGACGGTGTTGCAGGCGCCTGAAGACGCGACGCTGTGAAATCATTTCTCGTTATCATCGCTCGCTGTTCGGAGGCCGCAGTGGCAATCACACCGAATATTTGATTGCAGTTTAAAAAACTCATTTGCATAAACGAGCCGCCGCTCTGCTTCGGTTCTTCTTCTGTCGTCCTCGTCTCACGCCGATTCATATCAGCTTCTTACTTCCTTCTGATTTTGGCGACATTGTGATGCAACATGTTCCGTTCCCCGGCGTCAGGCGCTGAAGAACCCGGCGGGCGCATGGCGAGCCTGAACGGCTCCGCGGTGTTAGCACAGGACTTTAAAGGGAGGGGAGCAAAAATCAATAAGCGGCGAGGTGCTGGGGACCCGGCGAGGACGGAGGGCCGCGTGCGGCGGCGCTGACGAGGAAGTAAGAAAAGAAGGAAAAAAAACTCCCATCATTAATTCAGGAGCACGGCGGCCTACTGTACCGGGAGCTCTTCATTATGTCAGCTTGTGTGATGTAAGATGTGACAACTGGACCCCAGAGAGCTGCAGGGGGTCAACTCGATAACAACCAACCGAAGAACTCAAGCGGCTTATATATATAATATATATATATATATATATATATATATATATATATATATATATATATATATATATATATATATATATATATATATTTATATATTAAATCAAACACTTTTTATTGTTATATATATATTATATATATATTATATGAATAAATATGTATATATATATATATATATATATATATATATATATATATATATATAAAATCATACACTTCATTATTATTATTATTATTATTATTATTATATATATGTATTAAATCAAAGACGCTTTTTTTGCTTTGTATTTATTTATATAAATAATTATATGTATAAATATATACATATACATGAATAAATAAAAAGTGTGTGTGATTTGACACAACATAATAATCAAAATCAAATAAATATATATATATATATGGAATCACACTTTTATTTGTGTATATATATGTATATATATATAAATGAATACACAATAAAAAAGTGTGATTTCTTGGTCTGCTCTCCCTCCGAGTCGGTTCTCATTCTCCGTTGTGCATTATTGACGACCTCGGGGACCTTCAGCGCCTCGCCGAGTCAATGTGAGGCCGCGGCACGCCGCTCAATGACGACCGACACCGCCAACGTCAGCAGATCGGCTGATTGGACTGATATTGAGAAAGCGAGGCGGGCCGACAAGCGGGCTCGGGGTGCAGCTCCGGTAATACGGAGGTGCCCCCACCCCCGAATCAATTCCTCCCGGGGCAGTAATTGAATGGAGATAGACACCGATGTCATCATATTCTGTTCTTATTAGCGTCGTTATTAGAAACGATAACAGCGTGTAGATCCAAAGACGTGTGAAATCAACATGTTGAGACCCCGATACTTTCAATAACATGAAATACGCAGCGCTCATTTAATATAGAATATATGAAGTTTATGAACTTACACTAATATTTATAAAAAATAAGTATTTTTTAAGTATTTTTAAATGGATGTACATATATATATATATATATATATATATATATATATATATATATATATATATATATATATGTGTGTGTGTATATATAGGACCGTTTCTACTCGGTACACGGGAGTGTCCACACAGGACGTTCGTGACAGTACCCGTGACTACATGTGTTTGCACGGGAAGTGAACGGCTGTTTGTTTGACTCCCCACCTCCACTCCTGTGACTCTTACACACACTTACTCTGAATTAGCCTTTTTCCCACGCTTGATTATTTATTATTTTTACACATATGGTTAAATTCTTCGGGGTGTATATTGTACACGTTGATCAACTCTTTATTTGGTTAATCTCAGTTTGACAGTTACGCGTCTCCTTGTATTCTTGTACGTCTATTGAGATATCGATCCTCACTGATTAAACTCCAGCACAGTGCTGAGCACAGGGAACGTCTCCCTCTGTCTCGACTGACGGTTAAAAACACGTTCCTACAGCCGGCGGTGGAACGTGGGACGCTCAATGTCCTGCTCGTCCAGCGCGGTCGCCATCATGGGACGGATTACATGACACGCCCCTTTCAGGACATTACACACCTTCCTGACCTATCACATCGCCCCGTTACACCAGATCAAGCCGGTCCGATCTTAGATAATAAGTGAGTTGCCTAAGAGAAGGGGAAGTGTGCATCCTTTAAATATATGTTTTTTGAATAAGACGTATACTTAGTATAATCTGTATTTGGGCTGGAGATGAAAGAAGATGCAGTGGATTGACGGATCTTTGTAAACTCATCAGCAGCAACAAGGCGGGTAAAAAAAATATCCCGAAAACAATTATCCGACGCTCATTGGTCTCCTTACGCCTCGAACACAAGCCGCGGGGGGAAATTGCCTTTTTGTCGAATACCTGCCCAGTCTTTGCAATAGCACTCGTCAACCCCCCCCCCCCCCTCCAGCACTGGGCTTTCATCGATTCGCGGCACACCTCAACACTAATTTGGAAAAACAAACCGTGAGCCTTCCAAAACGCTCACGGCTTTAACTTTTCACGTCGGGATCCAGCCACATGTCGGGATTCATGCCGGACAAAAAAAAGACTAAAATGCATCTTCTCCGAGGAACAGCAGACGAAAAACAGATCCACGGAAGAGGAATGAGGATAATAACTGTGGTTGTTCACGCACCTGTGGCTCCTTTAACTTACAGGTTATCGGTCGATGTTCAGATACGTCAACGCCTCACAAAGTAATTCACATTTTAACCCAAAATAAAGCTCAAGTTACGAGGTCATTAACACCAGAATGTTGCATTTTGCTCGTCAGACGTGATTTATATATCAAGTGGCATCTGCCTGAAAGCAACATTATAATATCCACATATAAATATATATATATATATATATTTTCATTAGGGCCTTTCAAGAAAATGCGTGCGTAGCACTCTTCAGCCAGCTGCTGCCGACGTGCCCTTGAGCAATGCGCTGAATTCCCCGCCGCTCACGTTCGCAGATGTACGCGATCCTCCTCAAACGTTATTTCGGCAGCCGGTGTTCAAAAGTAAAATATTCCTGCTTGTTTTCTGCATTGCCGTGGTTACGAGTAACCCGGCCTCTAAGTCGGCCCCGCTCACCGTTAGCTAAACAAAGATATAGCCGTGCTTTTCAACAGAGTTCTTAAAGAAGAAACGCTTGTTGCCCTGCAGATTCAACGGCTGTAGAGAGAGAGAGAGGGAACGTTAAATTAACCGAACAAATAGCCTCACGCTCCCCAAAGTAGGTCCAAACTAATGTTTTCATTATGAAACGTTGAAATACTTGTAGCTGAAACCTGGGGACCAAACAAAGACGATGTGGGACGAGTTCATCTAAATATTATATATTATAGGACCGAGCTTTTGCCGTTAGAGTCCCTCGACTTCGGAACGACCCACCGGAGGATGAGGCTCGCAGAATCAGAGACTTCTTTTAAACCACATCTTAAAACCCATTTTTATAGATCAGCTGTAAGCGATCTCAGAACTTTGGTTCGCTGAGTTTAGTTTTTCTGTTTTTTATTTTTTATTTAAATTTGTATATCTATTTTTAAATGTTATATGTGTATCTTACTATTCCATTTGTTTTGCCTTAACTCTCTTTAAAGCACTTTGTAAAATATATATATATATATATATATATATATATATATATATATATATATATATATATAATTGTTTTAATATATTTTTTTATAATTGTTATTGTTATTATTATTATTATTATTATTATTATTATTATTATTATTATTATTTGACCTGCTGATGGAGAAGAAGGTTCAGTGCAAAGCAGTAAACATAATGAACTATCTGTAAAGAAAAGAACATATTTTCTTTATTAATCCTCTATTTTACAATATACTAAAGTCGTGTTGTATCTCTGCATCTATTGTTGCATCTATTGTTTTATTGTATTTGTTGTTTCTGCTTCATTGTTTAATCGTCTGTGTTTATTGTTATGCGTCTCTCGGCTCGACGACTTCCTTGTATGCGCAAAGATTAATTGGACTCTATATTATATTTAAATATATATATTTATTGACGTGCGTGCCGGTAAGGCAAACATTTAAATAAGACATACTACGTAACATTTCTGAGGCTTTCCTCTGTGATGGTATTTCTAAAAGGTTCTTCGTGACAGACGATAATGATGATGATGGTGATGATGATGGTTTCATCCGGAGAGCCGGTGGAGAGACGTCGCCTCCTGAAGGTCACAGCGCGCAGGACGATGTTTCCGTCTGGCTGAAACACACCGAGTCATTTTAAAGTGTGTTTCCATTACCGAGGAGCTGCGAGCGCGTTGCTAACACATCGGCATGCAGAAGGTACCCGGGGGGGGGGGGGGGGGGGGGGGACCTCTGGCGACCTTGAAAAGGCCTTTTAGAGGTCTGAGCGAAGACGAGGACGTGAAGGGTGTTTGAGAAAGGTTGAGAAAGGAGGTGGCGACGGAGAAGATTTGATGAGGAGGGGTTTCGGGAAGAAGGGGAAGATGAGGAGTCAGAGGTCCAATAAGGAGAGTTGAGGAAGAAGGTTCAGGGAACAAGAGGTGGGAGGTTAGACCTCTCTCCGTTACAGACGGTCCTTTTTCTTCTGAATTATAGATCCTGAATCGATCGAGACGAGACTGATCACCTCCCGACACGCAGTGCGACAACACGGGGGGGGGCGTCCTCCGCCCGCCGGTCGATCCCGACGACTTTTCCGACAGGTGGCTTAGTGAGCCGGGGGGGGGGTCAGAGTTCAAAGGTGAAGCGTCACACGGAAGTGAGTCCAGACGCCCTGAAGAGAGCATGAACAGAAGGTGGAGAAACAGGTTGTGTGTCCGGGGGCGATGACCTCTTCTTCTTACCGTCTTATGATCCGATCCGATGTCGAAAAAAACGTCAAGAATACACTACCGTTCAAAAGTTTGGGGTCCCTTAGAAAAAAGAAAAAAAGCACTGTTTTTTCCAATGAAAATGACATAAAATTAATCATAAATACTCTCTACACATAGTTAATGTGGTAAATGACTATTCTCATTTTTTTAGTGAAGTCTCTACAGAGGTGTATAGAGGCCCATCTCCAGTGTTCTAGTGGTACATTGTGTTATTGCCTAGCAGAGGGGTAGAACCCCCTTGAAACCCCTTTTATTTAAATAACTTTTAATTTTGCATTTTCCACAAACACATTATTCCCTGACATTGAAACCCTTTTTATGTTAGCACAGCTGAAAACAGTTATGCTGGTGAGAGAAGCTCTAAAACTGGCCTTCCTTTGAGCCACAAGTTTGAAGAACAACATTAATATTTACAATGGAAATCATTATTTCTAACCTTGTCAATGTCTTGACTATATTTTGTATTAATCTTGTATTCATTTAATAAATAAAAGGGTGAGTTTTCATGGAAAACACAAAATGTTCTCGGTGACCCAAAACTTTTGAACGGTAGTGTATGTACTGTATGTTTTCATTCATTTATTTTTCTTAATGTTCCTCAAATAGGAAAAGACATGCCGCGTACCGTCGGGACTACTTTTTCATGCGGCGGAATAATAATTCAGGTTTGGCGTTGTGTGAGAGGGGCGACTACGCCCTTCAATGTCCTCGCCAACGGAGGAGCGGAGTGGCCCGGTGGAGCGCTCCGAATTTGTGTTTTCATCGACAATAAGAAGCATATAAAATAATAAAACAATAAACCTGTCGCCCGTCATGGTGAGATGGATCCACGGCTCCACATCGTGTTCAAGGAGAAGTTCAATTATCGAGTAATTATTTGGGAAATTACAGCCGGATTATGAATAAAACTACTTGTACGAGAGTCCGAAGTAAAACCCCACCCAGAGAATAGAGTGTGAAGAAGGGTGGGGGTGAAGAAGAGGAGGAGGAAGAGGGGGGATATTAAGTGGCTCATGCAGCAGCATCCATAGGAGATCATATGTACACTTTATACACTTATTGCTTTTCACACGCTTACAATTCCAACCACGTCTCCTCCCGGTTCACTGGTGTGACGCGCCGCGCGCCGACCAGCAGATGGATTAACACCGATGGTGTGTGTGTGCGTGTGTGTGTGTGTGTGTGTGTGTGTGTGTGTGTGTGTGTGTGTGTGTGTGTGTGTGTGTTAGCCATCCAGCTGCATTGCATTTTTTCATTAAAAGTTAATAATATCACAATCCATAGTGCGGCCAGCTTTTAAAGTATTCATAGCGTATAATATCAAACGGCGTTACATTATTTAGGTTCTCGGCCCCCCGGCTGAGTTTTAATGCTGCAGCCGGTCCAGCTGGAGACGGTTTGAAGGGCTTTTTATTTTTGGGATACAGCAACGCAATCATATTTCATGAGGTTGGCATTTTATTTTATTTAAAACTGGAAAACTAGAAGATGAACTGGGGCTTTTTTGTGGTGAATCCTTGTTTCTTGAGACCCCCGAAAAAAAGGTCCGGTGAAAGAAATGTCATCGGCTGATTTAAAGTTATTTTGTCACCTAAAATTTTTTATTGTAAGTTAAAGAAACTTTAAATGCGACAAGGGATGCTGATGTTGAAGGCAAATGCAATGACAATGAATCAGAAATATTCTCCCATTTAAATCCCTAGCTTACATAACATTGGAAACAATTTATTATCGTATTATTATATTATAATAATTATTTATCTATTTATTTATATGCATAAATATTTATTCATATGCATATATGTATAGTATATATATAATGATTAAATACATATATTATTTTAATTATCTTTATTTATTATATATATATATATTTATGTATATATTTATTATTAGATATTTATAATATATATACATATATATATTATAATTATTTAATAATTAGATTATTTATATAATTATTCGAAATAAACTACAATCAGCTGTAATAGAGTAAACGAGAAGTAAAATGTTTCCCTCTAAAAGGCGGAAGATGAAAAGGAAACACGTTAATACTCGAAAAAACTTATCTTTGCACTTAAGCACTTTCATAAAATATATTTTTATTTCAGTAACCTGGGAGCGAATTTATCAAACTTAGTCACCAAAATAACTGTTGGACCACTAGAGAAATATCATCACACTGGTTCCCCCGACCAAAACCCCAACGGGGTCTTCCTATTGGCGGCGGACGTCTCTTCTATCCGGTTTAAACCAGCTCGCTAGCTTCTTGCATCACCTCGCCACGCTCACCAGAACCTGACACCACAACACGGCATGAGTGCGTTCCACTGTGTCGATGCACAATAAACCTGCATTGCTTCAAAAGAAAGCAAGCTCAGCGTAAAGAATCTCTTCCCCCTCGTGGATCAACACCAAAAACTGACAAACAGACAGAAGCACAACTCAAACTAAAAGAGGATGACAGGCTGCGTACGAGGAGCGAGCGGCGAGTTAGGAGGCAGGGAGCCGGGTGAAGGCAGAACGGGAAGGGTTGCCGTGGGTGATGATGGGACAGAGAGCTCAGTTTTTGTTCTCAGTCGTCTCGCTGTCAGTAGAAAGGGGAGGCAGCGGCGGGAGGCGGCGGCAGGTGTGAGACGTTCGAACACGAGTGTCAGAGAAACCCTCGCCGTTTGAATCCCACAACAAGATTCTGAGACCTGGAATCAGTCGTCAAACGCACAACTCATACGCATCTCATCAAAGAGCTAACGTCGGGATTCAAGTTCTTTAAGGCCGATCGGTGAATAGCGTCACCTGGGGAGATTTCTCTTTTTTTTTATATATCTATACAAACATATAAATAGAATTCAGTTGGTTAGGCAGTAAAAAAAAAAAGTTAAAACCCAAATAATAAGCCCAACAACTAAAGCCTTATTGTCTTCGAACTGACTTTAACTCGGTGTCCAGGGTTCGTGTTTGTTGCCGAGTCACGCGACGCCGCTCCACCGGGTCACGTGACTCGGTGACCTCACTTACATCGCATTACTCAAAGCCAGACCACAAGGTATTTTTCCTCACCTGAATTTTTTTTTGCAGCTTTGGTTTGTAAAATCAAAAAATACGAGTCATGCATACACTCTAAATGCATGAAGGTTAATTAGTCAAAGCGTTCACATCTTTAATTTCTTTCACTCATTGAAGCTTCTCAATACCAATGAACACAGGAAGTATGAATCACCTCGTGAACAACCTTCCCTGTTTCTTATTAAATGATACACAACAATCTCTGCAGGGCTCAATGAAGCATCACCTCATTGTTGCATTGTGTTTGCTGCAGGACATCACCACCCAGGAGCAGATCATCTCTCTGGATTCTCTCCAGCGTCGACAAACGCAAACTCACGAGGTCACTTTGACCCGAGATTATAAAACAGGAGCTCGGCGCCTCGGGGCCTCGAACACCAGCAGAGAAAAGAGAGAAAGACCTATGAGAACGCAGCTGTTGATGCATGATCACTGCTGCAAAATGTGTTCATGACTAATGGTCCATCTTCTGTGTTTCTCTTTCTTCACGTTTTCTTTTCTTTTCTTTTGTTTCTGTTCTTTCTTTTTTCTTGCCGGATACCTCCCGCTGGTGTTTTATCCTCCTTTGCAGGATTTAAGGAAAACGGCTTTAATAACCATACATCTGCAAAAGATCTGCATGCATGTGTCGGCGGACAGATGACGAACATTAACCTTAAATATTTATTTTTCACGCAGCGTGAGAGAGAAAGCTCACTAGAGGCCTGGATGTGATGAGCAGATGATTGATCCAGACGCTTCATTTCCGTGAACAAAGAGCCCGAAAGTGGGTAAAGTGAGCGAATTAGAACGGATTTAAGTAAAACTTCCAAGATAACTTAAAGCAGACAGTGTTCATCATTCCATTAGTGGGCAGAGAGGAGGCTTCGGTCCGTGGAGGAAGAGGCCAAGGTGAAAGTTAATCAACGGCTATACCGCCGCTGATTTTCTCTACTAAGGTGTCAAAAGGAACGAGCCTTCCTCTTCTACGATGTCAAAAGGAACGACCTTTCCTCTTCTACGGTCTCAAAAGGAACGATGTATCTTCTTTGACAGTGTTATAAGGAACGATCTTTCCCATTCTACGATGTAAAACAAATGATCTTTCCTCTTCTACGATGTCAAAAGGAACGATCTTTCCTCTTCTACGATGTAAAAAGTAACGATCTTTCCTCTTCTACGATGTCAAGAGGAACGATCTTACCTTTTCTACGATGTCAAAAGGAACGACCTTTCCTCTTCTACAGTCTCAAAAGGAACGATGTATCTTCTTTGACGGTGTCATAAGGAACGAGCTTTCCCATTCTACGATGTAAAAAGTAACAATATTTTCTCTTCTACGATGTCAAAAGGAACGATCTTTCCTCTTTCGCCCACAGACAAGATGGAATAAGTTGCAGTATCGCATCTTGAAGATGCGTGACAGCGCCGCACTGTCTTTGTGTGCGTTTATTGTTGTGCAAGAGCTGTTAGTGCATCCTGAATGTCAAAGACATGTTTCTCACCCGGCCGCCACAGATTTTATCGTGAGTTATTTTGCGCACGTGGCAGAACGAGGGACGATTATCTATCATCATCAGTCGGTCTGGGTATTTATTAAACATTGAATGTGTCGCAACTATTTTTAATGCAATTCGGGGGGGGATAATTCAACCGGTCTGAAAGAATAAATCCCTGGACGAGTGACTCAACGGCATCATTTCATATTCAACCCACACGTCAGTGAATAAATAATCAGAAGAGCGCCGCTAACCTGCATGTTGATCACCGATGTCGGTGAATGTCTTTGTGGTTTATGATTTATATCCGATGGAAGCTAAGTGAAGATTTAAGTATACGCCGATACCGAAACCAGATGTCCACTCAAAGAACTCAAATATTGGATATCGGTTTTCTTTTGTTCAATTTAATTTTACGTTTTTACGGGTAAGAAATTACCTCAAATTAGACACCAACATGTTCTTCTTTTTAAATAATAACAATAAATAATGAATAATAATTAAAATAAATAATAATAAAAGAAGACGTAAAACAATAATAATACAATTAGAAGAATAATACAATATTATAAAATCATTATAATTATAATAATAGTTATATTAAAAATAATGCTGGTAGTTTTGTTGCTGCATTTAACATAAATTCTGTTTACAAAGATTTGCTCTTGTAATATTTCCTTTTGTCATAATACAAAACAATTCTGTACTTTCACATCCATGTGTTTTTGGTGACATTTCTTTATTGATCCCAGTCACTTCCACACAGTGTTGAATAATGAAGTACTGGTACCAGTACTGGATCGGTACCAGTACCCAAAGTCCAGCTACCGGATCGTTTGACCTTTTTCAGGAAACGCGGTTTAGAATCTGCATTTTTCACCAATATTCAAGAGCACAATTTTTTTTTTTTTCTGAGCTGCGTTAACTTACAAGAAAAAATGCATAATACCAGAAACCGCCTATTGTAACTCATTATTTATTATGACACAATAAAGATCGTTCTTTATCAAATAGAGAGCGCTGGTTAGAATAATTCCCTCCGTCATTACTGAATACGACCTTGAGCGTGACCCCGTTGGAGCGGAGCCTCCGAAGCTTTCTGCTAATGGACTTTCCGACGTATTCGCCTCGGCCTCCGAGCAACAGGGACGACCCCCTGACCTCCGTGTCACGGAGTTTTAAAACACGCAATGTCAATTTATGTTGTTCTAGTCAAACCAGAGATTTACATCAATTAGAAAACTCTACAATCTGACAGATAAGTAGTGTGTGTGTGTGTGTGTGTGTGTGTGTGTGTTCATCACTGTGTGGCGTAGTATTACAAGTTGCAAATGTAAAATGACCTTTAACCTGCAGATCCACACTGGCAACAAAATTACTGCTTTGATTTGAAGATGGCTTCAGAAATCGAAGCTTCGACCCACAACTTTTACTTTGAAAAGCCTCTTATTTTGAAAAGCCTCTCACGCATAAACCACATTAATGAAAAGGAAAGAAGGAAGCGGAGAGAGAGAGGATGGAAACTTTTGAGGAGGAGAAAGGAAGCAAAAAAGAGAAGGGAAGAGAGGGAAAGAGAGAAACATAAACATGCATATTTTCTCTCTTTTTCATTTTTTGTTTGTTTTGCTCACCCCCTCCTTTACTACCCGACTACACCAGGTGGGGTTACAGGTGCGGCAAAACAAATCCCTCTCTCCCTCACCTCCCTCCCTTCCTCCCTTCCTCAACTCCTCCCTCCTCAGAAGGTTCGAGCCACATTAATTAATCCTCTGATGCAGATTTACAGCGACAGGTTAGATCACCTCCACTCCAGAATGCTCTGTATGTCCTTTTGTCTCTTCCTCCTCCTCCTCCTCCTCCTCCTCCTCCTCCTCCTCCTCCTCCTCCTCCTCCTCCTCCTCCTCCTCCTCCTCCTCCTCCTCATCCCTGACACACGTTTCCTTCAATGATCCGATGAGGACGCATGGATGAATTCCAAGTGGAGGATTAGCATGAGACCTGAACCCTACTCACTGAGACCAGTATATATATATATATATATATATATATATATATATATATATATATATATATATATATATGTATATAAATATTTATATATAAAATATATATATATATAAATATATATTTACATGCATGTATATATGTATTTGTATTTAAATAAATATTTAGTTATATGTATATTTTTTATATGAATACATATATTTATATATATATATAAATAAATATAGCTATTATATCAACATTTTGATCTGAGACTGTAGATACATGTAATTTGCCTTTACCCATATAGTTATTATATCCACTGTACTGATTGTGTTGTTGTTGTTGTTGTTGTTGTTGTTGTTGTTGTTGTTGTTGTTGTATTTCACGAATGTACAACCTTTAATTGCTGTTCACAAGATTGTTGTCAGATTTCCTTTCTGTTGACTTCCATGTAACCATGGCAACGATAACAAGAGTGGTGAAGACTTCTCAACATCGTCATCGACCCGTCAAGTCGCTCCAGTTATTAGTCTCTACTCACTCACACACACACACTCACACTCACACACACTCACATACACTCACACACAGACATACATACACTCACACACTCACACATACACACACTCACGCACACACACGCACACACACACACACTCACACTCACACACACACACATACACATCCTCACACACACATACACACACACAGACAAATACACACTCAAACATACACACATTGACACTGCAGCGTCTTGTCTCCTCCCTTGTCTCCTCCCTCCTCCATCCTTTGAATCCTCCTCACTTTACTCGTCGTCCTCCGGGCCTTCTCTCCTTCTCTCCTCTCCTCCTCTCCTCCTCTCATCCCCCCATTCCATTTCCTTCTTCCCTCTTTCCCTTTGTTGTTGTTGTTACCCTCTCTCCTCTTTTGGTTCCTAAACTACCCTCTGTCTCTGTCTCTGTCTCTCTCTGTCTCTCTCTCTCTCTCTCTCTCTCTCACCCTTTCCTCGTCCCCCCTGACGCCAGAGAAGGAGGAGGGGGGGGGGGGGCAGCCTGTCAAAGCGTGATGAAACACACCTCGGGATGAACGCAAGTCCATTCATCGACTTGTTCCCGGATTCATTCACAGAGGCCGATGCAGCGAGGCGATAAGGAGAGAGGAGACATGAATGAGAGGGAGTGAACGGAGGGACGAGGAAGAAGAGGAGGAGGAGGCATGGGTACAAAGAGGAAATGGAGAATGGAAAGGTGGCGGGCACACAGAGATATGGAGGAAAAACAAGTTAGGCAATAAAAAGAAGGAGGTAGTGAGGGTCGAAAGAGGAAGGAAACAAAAAGAGAGGAAGGAAAGAGAACAGGAGGAAGGAAGGAGACAGTGGAGGAGAGCAAGAAGGAGAAAGGATAGAGAGAAGAAGCCATGAGGGCAAAGCAAAAGGGAACAGAAGGAAGTGCACAGGTCAGGAAGAAAGGAGTAGTGGAGGATGGAGGGTAAGAGCCAAAGGAATTAAGGAGAGGAAGAAAGGAGACATGAAAGCGTACTCAGAGAGGAAGATGAATAGAGAACGGACTGGAGCACACTCAGAGGAGGAGAGGAAGGAAGAGAGGAGTGGAAAAGTCCCAACAGGAAGTAGAGAGGGACCAACAGAGGTGAGAGGACAGAAGGAAAGGAAAGGAGTGAGGAAAGGATGCCTGGGAGTCCAAAAGGAGAGGAAGGTCAAACGAGGCGGAATAAACAAAAAAGAGTGGCCGAAGAAAAAAAAACAAAATGGCTGAACTCACTTAGCTCGTCAAAGGATGAGAGAGAGAGAGAGATGGAGAGAGATGGAGAGAAAGAGAGAGAGGGGAGAGAGAGAGGGAGAGAGATGGAGGGAGGGAGATGGAGAGAGAGGGAGAGAGATGGAGAGAGAGAGTCCGCTTCAACGACTCTGGGATGATGTGAATGAGATGAAGCGTTCAGGCGCTTAGTGTCAACATTTAAATGTGTGTGGCGGCGAAGAGACGGAGGGCGAGCGTCTTCCTCTAGTTGTCTGCCTCTAGTTGTCTACCTCCAGTCGTCTGCATCTAGTCGTCTGCATCTAGTCGTCTGCCTCTAGTCGTCTACCTCTAGTCATCTGCGTCGAGTCGTCTGCAATGAGTCGTCTGTCTCTAGTCGTCTACCTCTAGTCGTCTGCATTTAGTCGTCTGCCTCTAGTCGTCTGCATTTAGTCGTCTGCCTCTAGTCTTCCTCTAGTCGTCTGGCTCTAGTCGTCTTCATCGAGTCGTCTGCCTCTAGTCGTCTACCTCTAGTCGTCTACCTCTAGTCGTCTGCCTCTAGTCGTCTGCATCTAGTCGTCTGCATCTAGTCGTCTGCCTCTAGTCATCTACCTCTAGTCATCTGCATCGAGTCGTCTGCATCTTGTCGTCTGCATTGAGTCGTCTGCATCTAGTCGTCTGCATCGAGTCGTCTGCATCGAGTCGTCTGCCTCTAGTCGTCTGCATCGATTCGTCTGCATCGAGTCGTCTGTCTCTAGTCGTCTACCTCTAGTCATCTGCGTCGAGTCGTCTGCAATGAGTCGTCTGTCTCTAGTCGTCTACCTCTAGTCGTCTGCATTTAGTCGTCTGCCTCTAGTCGTCTGCCTCTAGTCGTCTGCATTTAGTCGTCTGCCTCTAGTCTTCCTCTAGTCGTCTGGCTCTAGTCGTCTGCATCGAGTCGTCTGCCTCTAGTCGTCTACCTCTAGTCGTCTGCCTCTAGTCGTCTGCCTCTAGTCGTCTGCATCTAGTCGTCTGCATCTAGTTGTCTGCATCGAGTCGTCTGCATCGAGTCGTCTGCCTCTAGTCGTCTGCCTCTAGTCGTCTACCTCAAGTCGTCTACCTCTAGTCGTCTACCTCTAGTCGTCTACCTCTAGTCGTCTGCATCGAGTCGTCTGCCTCTAGTCGTCTACCTCTAGTCGTCTACCTCTAGCCGTCTTCCTCTAGTCGTCTGCCTCTAGTCGTCTGGATCGAGTCGTCTGCATCGAGTCGTCTGCCTCTAGTCGTCTACCTCTAGTCGTCTTCCTCTAGTTGTCTGCCTGTAGTCGTCTGCATCGAGTCGTCTGCCTCTAGTCGTCTGCCTCTAGTCATCTGCCTCTAGTCGTCTACCTCTAGTCGTCTACCTCTAGTCGTCTGCATCGAGTCGTCTGCATCTAGTCGTCTACCTCTAGTCGTCTACCTCTAGTCGTCTGCATTGAGTCGTCTGCATTGAGTCGTCTGCCTCTAGTCGTCTGCATCGAGTCGTCTACCTCCAGACGTCTGCATTGAGTCGTCTGCCTCTAGTCGTCTGCCTCTAGTCGTCTACCTCTAGTCGTATAACTCTAGTCGTCTGCATATAGTCGTCTGCCTCTAGTCGTCTGCCTCTAGTCGTTTACCTCTAGTTGTCTGCCTCTAGTCGTCTGCCTCTAGTCGTCTGCCTCTAGTCGTCTGCCTCTAGTCGTCTGCCTCTAGTCGTTTACCTCTAGTCGTCTGCATATAGTCGTCTGCCTCTAGTCGTCTACCTCGAGTCGTCTGCAGTTAAATTGACGGGTGTTTGGGGGCGTGGCTTAGCAAACCAACCGTCTAATCATTCGTCACGCGAGACAAACTACGTTACGCGACTTTGTGCGTGAACTCACGCGACGTAGGAAACTCTGTTTCCCCGTGAGACGGCTACGTCCGTAACTTATGTTAACATGTTCTAAATTAAAAAACGTGAGAGCGTGTTTTCGGGGTAACCACCGACATCTTTGATCCCGCGGCCTCAGAAAACAGCGTCCTGAGAAATTTCCGAGAAAAACAAGTCAACGTGACCGCGACTACCGGAGGGGTGCAAGGTCACGTGAAACCCGTCCGAAATGTCAGTCGACGGATGGAGAGAGAGGGAGAGGGAGAGAGAGAGAGAGAGCAACATCGGGAGTCGTCTACCTCCAGACGTCTGCCTCGAAATGCTCAGCACGAGTCGCCTGCCTCTAGTCGCCTGCCCTAGTCGCCTGCCCTAGCCTGCCTGCTCCCAGTCAGCCTGCACGAGTCGCCTGCATCGAGTCGCCTGCCCGGTCAGTTCATTCAAGTCGTCTACCTCTAGTCGCTCACCTCTAGTCGCCTGCATCTAGTCGCCTTCACCTTCTAGCCGCTCACCTCTAGTCGCCTGCAACCAATCGTTCGCATCGCAGTCGGTCACGCCCTTAGTCGCCTGCCTCAGTCGCCTGCATCCATTCGGTCTGTATTTGTTGCCCGCCTCTAGTCGCTCACCTCGGTCGCCTGCCTCTAGTCGCCCGCCTCGTCGCTCACCTCAGTCGAGCAACTCTCAGTCGCCTGCATATAGTTGTCTGCCCCAGTCGCTCGCCCTATCGCCTGCCTCTAGTCGCCTGCCTCTGTCGCCTGCCTCAGTCGCCACCTCTAGTCGCCTGCATATAGCTCGTTTCGCCCAGCCGCCTACCGGTCAGCCTGCAGTTAAATTGACGGCAGCCAGCGGCTTAGCAAAAAAAC
>CM070106.1:15591268-15606268 GCA_036178185.1 Liparis tanakae
CATTGGTCGAGCTGCGTTGTATGACGCGTCGGTGGAGGAATACGTTTAGCTCACGCGCGCGCCGTCCCACTGCATCCGGAAGTGGTTGGAATGGCTGATGACGGACGTCTCGCTCTCTTTCGTCCTCTTGGAGTTGCGCATGCGCAATGGGACACGAAGACCGTTTGAGAAAAGCGACGCGACTTTTTTTTTTCCAGCGGCCGTTGGTCGCCATCTTGGCCTTTTTTATTGACAACCGGAAATGAAGCGAGGGGGCGGGGCTAAGCACCGCGTTAACTTTTTTTTTAGGCAACCAACATTTTTTTAATGTAAATTTTCATAAAGTAAAGACAGACTTAAATGTATAAGATTTAAGCGTATAAGATTAAAAACACTGGACAGCGTGGCGACGGCGACCCGTCAGTTACCTGCTGGACCCGCCCCCAAGCCAACCTCCTCTCACTCTGAGCGATCAGCTCCTCCTGCGCTCTGTGCAGCGCGTGAATATGAAGCCTTTAATGCGTCTCCATCATCGCATTAACACGTCTAACCCACCGGAGCGACTTCCTGTTTGCTCTCCAGGAGCCGGCCGCTCATCGGTACTCTAATACTCTAATATCTCCACGCGTCCCCTGTTATTTATTTATTTAGCGGTGTGAGAATAATAATAGAACGATGACAGCGGGGGCCGATTTGCATAATAAGTGTAGACTTTATTTTACTTTTGATGTTTTGAGAAAAGGAGTCAAAGGGACATTTTTACTTCTGTCGAAGAATAACGACTTATTACAAATAGAAGAGAGACGCGACTTCATGGAGATGAGGATAAAACACACACATTTACATTTTAATGGTCAAAACCTCTAAAATGTGTAATAATGATAATGTGCATTTTGAGGGATACATGTACGTCAGCCTCTCCTTTCTCTCTCCTCCTCCTCCTCCTCTTTTCTCTTCACAAATCTTTTTAACCTTTGTTGTTTGTTTGAATCAATATGCAACGCCCCCGTATAAAAAGATGATTCATTTACTGCTGTTCATATTAAAATATTTGTAATTCCGTCGCCTAAATTTTGTCGGAAGCAAAACTTTGTATTCTCTCTCTCTCTTTCTCTCTCTCTCTCTCTCCCTCTCCCGCCCGGAGGGGGGTGGATGATAATTACCACTTGAGGTTTATTCTTCATACCATTAAGTCTGCCAACCTTTTTTTATTTTCTTATTTAAATGTTTTTAATATATATATTCCGTTCACATTCTCACCACCGAAAAAATAACGGCGGTTCCAGATTTACATCTCGGGGGAAAAAGAGGAGAAAACTGTGTGAGTGTGTGTGCGTGTGTGTGTGTGTGTGTGAGTGTGTTTGTGTGTGTGTGTGTGTGTGAGAGAGAGAGAGAGAGAGTGTGTGTGTGTGTGTGTGTGTGTGTGTGTGTGTCTCCTTGGCATGAACACGGAGGAGGCGAGTGGGCAGCAGCCGCTCGGCGAGTCCGAGACGTTTAGAAAACGGCTAATTTCCATAATAAGGCGACAGACGGATGGGCGAGCGGCCATCTTGGTTGTTGTTCACGCCGCCGCGGCGCTGCTGTTGCTGTTGCTGTAAATTGGACGCCGGGAATCGAGTTCAGGGCTCTAAAGATCCAGAGAGCAAATAAACCGGAGAGAGAGAAAGAAAGAAAGAGATGCACGCTTCGTGTTTCAGCTGCATTGGACACAATGAAGTGCATTTTATTTCCTGATCGCCTTTCAAGTTGTCACATTATTGTATATTCATATAATTCTACATTCATATAATTCTACAACGCCAATCCAGTGAAAGTCACGGATACATAAGTATTATCAAATGTATTAGTGAAAGAAGAAAAAAGTAAAGCAATTAATATAGAGGAAGTGTTACATTTAAAACCTTTTGTTAAATTGGGGTTAAAGAGAAAGTTTTTGAATCACTTTAAACTTACTTAAATCACGTTAAACTTTCTTAAATCACGTTAAACTTCATTAAATCTTGTTAAACTTGAAATCACGTTCATCTTCATAAAATCTCGTTAATCTTCATAGAATCTCGTTAATCTTCATAAAATCTTGTTAATCTTCATAAAATCTTGTTAATCTTCATTAAATCTTGTTAATCTTCCTTGACAACCAAAGGAGGAGCATTGTGCTGGTTAAATGTCGGAAGGAGAATAGACGTAACAGAATAAATAGAGGGGAATAAGACCGACATACGATACGGCTTTAAGTCCAGTTCAATCGGATCACCTGACTCCGCCCCCTGACTCCACCCCTGACTCCGCCCCCTGACTCCGCCCCCTGAGTTTCAGATGTTTAAAGGTTTTATGTCATTACTGATATGCCAGTTCCAAAGGAAACCTTTTGGCTGACCCGGATACGATTGCATTGGCAGCCTCATTAGACTGAACACACACACACACACACTCACACACACTCACAAACGCACACACACACACACACACTCACACATACGCACACACACACACACACACTCACACATACGCACACACACTCACACATACGCCCACACACACACACTCACACATACGCACACACACATTCACACTTACGCACACACACACACACTCACACATACGCACACACCTACACACATTCACACCTACGCACACACTCACACATACGCACACACGCTCATACACACCCTGCATGTACTCAAAAATAATATTCCATTCATCATTTTGGAAAAACATAAAAAAAGACAAGTGGAATTCAAAGCATTAATGGATATTCAATCTCTCCAGAGAACACACACATTTACACGCACACACAATTTTACACACACACACACACACACACATTTACACACACACACACACACACACACACATTTAAAGCAGCGGGGACACGGTGGCTGTTCCTTAATCGTCTCTTTAAATAATTATGAATAATTATGTCGTATTTTACACATGTTCTTTTTGTTATTTATTTCTCTAAATATTGCACAATTATTTGTGAGATCGTCTGTTTGTGTTTTCTTTGTTTAGCCACGAACGTCCGACCGCGTGAAAAAAACATTTAGTGGAAAAATAATTGGTTGGATCAAAACAACCATGAACAACATGGAGGTGTTTAATGTTAGTGTCAACAACAAATGGTCCCAATTGACTTTCTATTGTCATTGTTTATTTAATGAACTATTAATTTGTCCCCCCCCCCCCTCACTGGGTTGCCATGGAAATCCAGTGTGATGGAGTGTTGGAGGTAAGTTGCTCCGCCTGAACGGACCATTTATACGGCACTTCAAACCAGAGTGCTTTATATAACACACACGCACACACACACACACACACACACACACACACACCTCGATTCCATTTGGAGGACCCCGTTAACTCCCGCCCACCTGTCTTCTTTGGAGCTGATTGACATCCGGCTGAACCAAGAGAGACGACCTGCGCTGGTTTCTTCTGGGGGACAGACGGTCTCCTTCAAGACGTCTGCTATCCTTTAAAAAATAAAATCTATTTTCTCTTGGTGGGCGTCTCTTTAATCTCCCGTGTCGCCGGCTTCTCGGAGCGTCTCCCGAGCCGCTCGCTGAAGGTCACCGGCGCTTCACAGATGGCTTTAAAGTACCTTTAAGAGCCAGAAAAGACTCCGTTTGACAAGAGTAATAAAAAGACCAGGAATCTGTCAGGGGGGGTTTGGCTCCGATTTTACCACACACTCCAAGAATAACTAAACCTCACACACACACATACACGTACCAGGCCGCAAGTTAAAATCTGTCCATGTTCGTGTGACGTGAAATGTACGTGTCGTCTTTGCTCGTCACGCGGTGTAACACAGTGCTTTTTTTTAAAGGATATGAGCATCACAGAAAAAAATGAATGAAAATTATGAAAAGTTAAAGTTAAATCACGTTAAACTTCATAAATTCTCGTTAATCTTGTTGAACTTCCTTGACAACCAAATGAGCAGTATTGTGCTGGTTAAAAGGCGAAAGGAGAATAAATAATGGGAAATAAGACCGACATTCGATACGGCTTTAATTCCAGTTCAAGCGGATCACGTGACTCCGCCCCCTAACTCCGCCCCCTGACTCCGCCCCCTGAGCTTCAGATATGTAAAAGTTTTATATCATTACCGATGTGCGAGGGGACGAGTATTTGGCGGAAGGAGAAGGGCTCAGAGACGCTAACGCAACGTAAAGCCTCAGAACAAGTAGCTCTACACTAGTTGCGTAACTCGCACACTTGAATTAAATATGAAAGTTGCGTGACACGAATATGGGGCGTGGCGACTCCAACGGCGGTTTCTTGGGTTAAAAGTCTGGTGCGGCCCTTTAGTCGGACTTCGACGAGCTAAAAACTAACCGTGAAAATCAAACACAAAAATTCTTGCCTCAGTGCGATGTCAACATCAGCCCGCTTACCATTTCGCCCGGTTGTACACACACACACACACACACACACACACACATACACCTTTAACCTGACTGAGTCACGTTCCAGACCGTTAAGTTAAAATCTGCCCATATTAGTGCCGTAGTGTCCCTTCACGTGATCTTTGCTCGTCACGTGTTTTTTGGGGGGATATGAGCGTCGCAGAAAATACCAATAATTCTGAAAAGTTAAAGCAGTTAAGACAAAAGTTAATGAGTTGACGAGCATCTTGGCAGAATGAGAAGGCCTCAGCAACGCTAACACAACGTAGACCCACAAAACAGCTAGCTCTACACTAGTTGCGTAACTCGCACACTTCAGTTAAATATGAAAGTTGCGTTACACGAATAAGGGAAGGTGGGAAAAGTCTGGCGGTTAGTTTGACGAGCTAAAAGTTAACCATGAAAAATTAAACGTTACTAGTGTACACGCAGTCCGACCCGGGAGGGAAACCTGGACTCAAGACTGATCTGAACCGTGAGCGTCGGAGGAGGATTCCCTTCAGGCGGAGACGGAGGTTCTGTATGTATTTATTACTCATGAATCCAGCTGCCATCGTTAAACACGGAAAACACACCAGGAAAAAAGTCTGTTAAAAAAAAGGAATCTGCACGAAAAAGTAATAATAGTTTCAAGACCCTATTTAATAACTTCCGACTATTCCGAGGAGCGGGAATGTCGGGAGCTCGATGTCGTCTACATCCACGAAAACGGATTAAGTCCCGTACTTGCGGTGAGTATCTACCGGGCTGGAAGCCAAGGAACAATTATGTAAATAATGTTTATATATTCTTCTTTTTGGGGACAACATGCTCAACCTCTTAACTTAAGTCATTACATTGTTGTGTGTGTTGAGTCACGAGACGCTCTGAAGTAACTCCATCAATGTCTGTCAATTAACCAATGGCTCCTCCCCCTTTACAAGAAATTAACCTCCCTCGCGTTTCCCCGATAATAAAACATTAAGATTCCGTCTCTCACCTCATTTGCATAAAGCATGTCCTGTTATGTACACTTCGTTTAGTGGATTTTCTCCGTGTCACATAGGATCAGAAATATTTCCTGAACAGCATCAAGTGTTCCATGAACTACAGTAAATCACCGCTGCATCTTTTTTCAATGTTCTTCCATTGAATAATTGAGAATACATAACCATAAATGTACATTTTAGCATCTCCTCTCTGCAGAGGGTTTCAGTTCACTTCATGTTCCATAAAGCAAACGTACAACTAAAGGAAGTATGTTGCAACTCGTTTTTTAAGGAAGAACTAAAGTGAGAATGAGGTCATCGTGCTAAAAGAAAACAAGATGAGTCATCCAGAAAGACGATGAACTACGAATTTGACCGAACGCAATGACAGTAAAGATGGACATCAAAAGAGATACAATAGATACACAATGACATACAATAGAGGTACAATAGAGATACAATAACATAAAATAGAGATACAATAAATACACAATAACATACAATAGAGATACAATAGATACACAATAACATACAATATAGAGGTACAATAGAGATACGATAACATACAATAGAGGTACAATAGAGATACAATAACATACAATAGAGATACAATAACATACAATATAAAGGTATAATATAGATATAATAAGATACAATACAATAGAGATATAATAAGATGCAATACAATAGAGATGCAATACAATACAATAGAGATGCAATAAGAAACAATAGAGATACAAAGTATCTATACAAATGACCCTTGTGACACCAATGTAACATGTGTAACTCTTGTAATGTTGGTGACACTTTTTCTAAAGAACCTGTAAAAATACCTTCAAAGTTGTACTTTATATTTAAGTCTATTTTATATCTCGTTTCTAACTCCTCCATGAGCGTTCTTGTTCCAGATCTTTTTTAACGTCCCCTTGAATCCGATCCCGAGAACTAATTTTAAAGCCCGGAGGTTCAACTCCCTGCTCAATGGCACTGCGGACAGAAACGGAAAAAAACACATTCTTGTCGCCTCTCCAGGACTCCCAATGGACTCTCCAGGACTCCCAATGGACTCTCTAATATACTCTCCAATGGACTCTCCAATAGACTCTCCAATAGACTCCATTTGGAGTCCCTCTCCAACCTCTGCAACAACTTGATGAAGATGAATGGAGCAGGACAGAAGAAGAAGAAGAAGAAGAAGAAGAAGAAGAAGAAGAAGAAGAAGAAGAAGAAGAAGAAGAAGAAGAAGAAGAAGAAGAAGAAGAAGAACCGTCCCTCGATGCTGCCGCTGAGCGTGGTGATAGATCTGAGGGATCTGAGGTTCTCAAACCCACGAAGGGAAACGGAGCTTCTAGAGAATCATCCACCACCTCGGTGGAATAATTACACAGAACAATTAGGAGCTCCGCCGTAATCTGTTATCGATTAGTTTATGTTCAAAAGGCTCTTAAAAGGTCTGGAGTGATGGTCCCAGATGGAAGCTCCTCCCTCACTGCGCCCTCCTGGACCAGATGCTCATTAGAAGTGTGCTGTCGGCTGTCTTCTCTCCTCTGGTCTTCTTTCTGCTCTTGTACCTTCTTTTTTGGTTGTTGGTTTCTTTTTGGTCTGAAAGCATGAATAAAAAAGCGACCAATGCATTGCAAGTTATGCAGAACATTAAAGTTAACCCAGATTTTTAAAATAGAAGTGTAACTGCAACACAGCGAGGTTCTCAAAGGGCCCGAAAAAAGACTTTCTATTGAGTGTGGAGATCTGCAGCCGACTCCAGGGACAGCAGGCGGCTTCACTTAGACTGAGGAAGAGGGTCCATGTGAGGATGAAGATGGACATCTATAGTCCTCCAGTAGAGAGGAAAGAACTGGATTCACAGACTGTGTTTGTCTTTCCAGCATCAAACGTGAAGATCGGACCGAAACGAAACGAAAGAGCTGCAGCCTATTAAAAAGCACCCCAAAAAATTACTGAAGCTCCGCCCCCGAAGCTCCGCCTCCTGAAGCTCCACACCTGCTGTATTGTTAAGGTTCATTAATTATATTACATAACAAAAAAAGTCAGAAGCTCTGCCCCTGAAGCTCCGCCCCCGAAAGCTCCTCCCCCTGAAGCTCCGCCTCTGACAACTCCACCTCCTATCGAGATTCATTAATAATAATTTGATGATAAGATTCCTTAGCGAGCGTGAAGTCGATGGGATGGACGTCTCTTGACCAGCGTTGGAGGATGAAAAAGGGGGCGTGTCCCTACAAAAGTCTTCGTCTTTATGACAGTGGCCGACAGAAAATATAACTTATGACAGACGATGTATTGAAAAAGAGAATGTGTTAACATTATAATATTAATGTTCTTCTTCTTGTGGCTCAAAGGAAGGCCAGTTTTAGAGCTTCTCTCAGCAGCATAACTGTTTTCAGCTGCGCTCACATAAAAAAGGGTTTTCTACCCCTCCGTTAGTCTTCTAAAGCACTGGATGATGGGCCTCTACACACCTCTGTAGAGACTTTATTAACACCAGAGAATAGTCATCTACACATTAACTATGTAGAGAGAGTATTTATGTTTTAATTAAAGAGACGGTGCACTTTTGTTCTTTTTCTACATGACTCCAAACTGTTTGAGAGGTAGTGTATTTATTGTATCTGTTTGACGTCTGATAAAGAAAAGAACTGAGTAAATTCAAGATTCAAGATTCAAGATATTTTAATGTTATGAAGTGTAGTACATTTAAGACGCCAACGTATCTCTATATACCTCTCTGTGTTTCACCCCAAAGAAAAGCAGCGCGCCGCTGATCGGATGAAGCGTCTGGCCGTCGTTCCTCCCAGGTTTAATAAAATGAGTGATTCTCGCCGCGTCTTTTAATCAGAGTGCAAACCAATAAGGCCGAGCCTCCTTTGTACGGTTCCTCCTCTCGTCCCCTCGGCACATTAAGGCGCCCGGCGGCGCTAACGAGTCCTCCCACGACACGGGGAGGCCTAATGGATGGACGACATGGCTAAGTGAGCTCTTTTGTTCTCTGACAGTGAGCAGATGCAGATGACTCATATTAATTACGGAGAAATTAGTCATGAAATCAATAATCCTAAAAAAAAAGACCGTTTGACGTGCGAGTGAAGCGTGACGCGGCAACGCGCGAAAATACGTGAATTAACAGTTTAATTACAACGTTATTACGCAGTTACAAACTTCAGGAATACATTGGAGAAAAGGAAATGTGGATTTAGTGAGTTGGCCAGGTAATCTAATAACATTTGTTCCATAAATTCCTAAATTGGTGTTTTATGTGTTCATGAGAATGGGATAAAAAAAAGAGTTTGGGGGGGGGGGGGGGTCAAACATGACGGGAAGTGTCTCCAAAGGACCCGTTCGAGAGTTTAAGGACATTTTTGGTGCGTTTTTCGAAAACTTTTAATGATGTCATACCTCCTCAGAGTGGACACTGAAGACACGTGATAGTGAGGACGCCATTGCCATCACGGCGGGGGTCCCGGGTTCATGTTGTGGCGTTGGCTATTTTTCATTCAGAAACACTTTGCTGGAGAAAATGCAATTTTCTGGAAAAAAACTCCCAATCTGAGAACTGATCTCAGCTCGGAGAGAAAGCTGGGCGTCTCCACTCAGGAGGAGCTCCTCCGCTTAATTGCTTTTCTTTCTCTCTCTTTCTCTGATGGCTTGCGATAAAAAACGATAACAAATTGCAATTTTTGGGAATTGAATATGAACAACATTTTTTCCTTGACAAAAGTGAGAGAGAGAGAAAGAGGAAGGAGAGGAAGAAGAGGAGAGCGGGGAGAGGAATGTGGTGAGAGAATGTAAAGAATGCTATGGAGGTAATGCACTCAAAGAAATGGCTCATTGGATGAACTCAATTAAAGTGTTGGCAGGTTTTCCATCCAATAATTATGTGCAACTCCAACTCAAATTTAGCACATCAGTGTAATACAATGTAATTGAGTTAGTCCAACTCATTTGTATCAAACACATGGGGGGCGGGGGGGGTCACCTGGACAGGCCGCCAGTCCATCCAGGCCTCACATAGAGACATACAATCATTCACTCTCACACCTATGGGCAATATAGAGATGAAATAACCTGACTAGTCTTTGGACTGAGAGGAAGCTGGGGAACCCACACTGAGAACAAACTCCACACAATAGGCCCACCCTGACCAGGAATCAAACCCACAACCCTCTTGCTGTGAGGCAACAGTGCTACCCACTACACCAGCCTTGTAAGCGTGTACACCTCATGAAAACAACCGATTTTCAGCTGGTGCATGCGCAAAGGGTAGTCCCCAATTAAACACATTAATTCTGAGTTGATATGCACACCATCTAACCTAAATAAATCTAATAAATGAAATAATTCCTATATTTTGTGTTACACCAATTAAATATAAATATCTTCATTTTGTAATTGATTTATTTCAATGTATCAAACAATATTTAATTGAGTCACCTCTAGGAAGACTTGAATCGTGTTTGTGTGTGCAACCTAAATAAATCTAATGAATGAAAGAATTCCTATATTTCGTGTTACACCAATTAAATTTAAATATCTTTGTTTAGTAATTGATTTATTTCAATGTTTTAAATAATATTTAATTGAGTTACCTCTAAGAAGGGCTTGAATCGTTTTTTTGAGTGTGGTCACATAGCAGTGTCAACTATTGGTTAGTGAACGTTAATTTGTATTTATTTCTATTTCATTTCATTCATTTAGATATTTTAATTCTTCATGTCTTTTATTTGTTCATATATTTTATTTATTTCCATTTATTTTTTATTTATTTTAATTTTTATAATTATTTTATTTATTTATATATGTTTTGAAGTATATATATATATATATATATATATATATATATATATATATGTGTGTATTTATCTACCATACAAACATATTTTTATATATATATATATATATATATATATATATATATATATATATACACTCTAAAAAAAAAAAAGTTGAGTCAACTTAAAAAAGTGAGGCAACCAGCTGCAAAGCCTTTTTGAGTTCACTCAACTAAGGGCTAATGTGTTGTGTCAACTTATGATAAGAAGTTCACTCAAAATGATATCTTTAGTGTGTCTAACTTAAAATGATTTGTTGAGAGAACTTAATAATAAACAAATAAATAAAAAAATATCCTTTATTGATCCCACAACAGGGAAATACTTCTATGCATTTGACCCATCCTTCGTTAGGAGCAACTGGGGGTTCAGTGTCTTGCAACTTCAGCCTGCAACTAATGGGTAGAGCGGGGATCGAACCTTCTACCTTGCGCTTACGGGACAACCACTCTCCCCACTGAGCTAAACCGCCCCTTTTGCTCTGCATGTAACCCATGCTTATTTATTAAGGAGCAGAGGGCTGCGCTGAGCTACAGCCACCCCAACTTACTTTTAACTTAAAATGTTTTGTTACTAAATTTCACTGGCCATTATTTGAGTACTCTCAACAATCTTTTCAACGTTACCTTCATTTAAATTAATTTAAAATTGTACACCGTTTTCTTTGGAAAAGTCAACAGTTAAAGAAAACAAACAAAATGTTATCATTATTAACTAAAAAAAATTATCTCTCTCTCTTTATTGAACATTTATTGTGAACATACAGACATTCAGCAGGTTAGGATTAAGATTTAGGTATAAAAAAGTAGATGTCAATCAAATGAAATCTGAAAAACTAAGGTATCTAAATATAATAAGCAAACATTGGTATCAAAAAATCAATGTATTTTAAACAGGGGCTAAAGAAAATATTTTAATATTTATTTTATTATTTAAAATATAAGATTAAAGCAGTATACACATATACATATATATATATATATATATATATATATATATATATATATATATATATATATATATATATGTGTGTATGTGTGTTTACTGACATACACAGTGGCCGTAGTTACCTCAGCAGATGCCCAAACCACTATACTAAGTTTTCTCAACTTAACATTTTCAGTGGATTCCACTCCTTATTAATAAAATTGACATTTTGAGTTGGTTCAACTTTTTTCAAAGGTATTTGTTGACTCAAATTAAAAAAAATGTGTTAGGCCAACACATTTGAAGTTGGGCTTTTTAGAGTGTATATATATATATATATATATATATATATATATATATATAGAGAGAGAGAGAGAGAGAGAGAGAGAGAGAGACAGAGAGAGAGAGATGTTAGTTGTAAGAACAGATTTACGGACCTCATAAAACACAGATCCCCATTTCTCAGAGTTCCCCCCCATCTATTTAAATGACCTCGTCTGTGATATAAAATAAATGAACACTCTTGATGGACGGGACTCAGAGCAGATCAACGGTTCCGTGAGATTTTAACACTTTTAATCAAAGATGTAATTTCTAATTAATAATCGATGAGACGTTTATCACTATTTGAATGACCTCGTCTCTAAAGACTTCAAAGGAACATTCCTGAGGGATTCCTGGGAGTTAAAGACGTTCAAACACACGGTGCAGAGACTGAACTAAATAAACAAAGACCTGGCTTTGCCGACTTTTGAATTGGTAAAATCATTAAAATCACATTTTAAAAAGAAGAGAAAGTTAAAGTGACGGTGACAGTTACAGGTAAAGTTACAGTTACAGTTACAGTGAGAGGAGGCAACGTTACCGTGACGACATCAGCAGGAACTACGGACTCCAGCAGAGTCCGACTGCATCGTCATGTTGTCTTCAGGTCCAGAGTGAAAGAGTTAAAGAGTGAAAGAGTGAAGGAGTTAAAAAGTGAAGGAGTTAAAGAGTGAAGGAGTTAAAGGGTGAATGAGCTAAGGAGTTAAGGAGTTCCCTCTGCGTGGTCATCGTATCTATGAGAAGCTTTAAGAAGGATCCTTGAAGGAAGGAAAGAAAACACTCAGACCTCATTTAATTCTTCTTAACTCTTTTTTATTTGAATTATTCTTGCCCGGAAGCTCTCTCTCACACACACACACACACACACACACATACACACACACACACACATATACATTTACATACACATTTACAGGCACATGTACATTTATATACACACATTTGTTTACACACACACACACACACACACACACATCAGTAAAGGCTTCCAAGGGGACTCCAACATTTACTGCAAATATGGGGATTCCGGCTAAAGTGGAGGGGCAGGTTTGTGTGTGTGTGTGTGTGTGTGTGTGTGTGTGTGTGTGTGTGTGTGTGTGTGTGTGTGTGTGTGTGTGTGTGTGTGTGTGTGTGTGTGTTGTAATGGGTGCAGCTGCCCGGGCCCTGGAACCCACAACACAGAATCAAGAGTCACTTGATTTGACAAGCACGGCTGATGAAGACGTTCACATCCGTTTCCGTCAGCTTCGACAACAAGTAAGGAGGAAGCTGTAAAGAAATCTTCCTAGCAACAAGGAGAGGGACAAACACAAATAAAAGCTGCAGAACAATTTATTATTTTTCCACATGTTATTGTTTAGGGTAACTTCATGTTGAAAGTATGTATATATAATAAGTGTTAAAATCTCACGGAACCGTTGATCTGCTCTGAGTCCCGTCCATCAAGAGTGTTCATTTATTTTATATCACAGACGAGGTCATTTAAATAGATGGGGGGGAACTCTGAGAAATGGGGATCTGTGTTTTATGAGGTCCGTAAATCTGTTCTTACAACTAACATCTCTCTCTCTCTCTCTCTCTCTCTCTCTATATATATATATATATATATATATATATATATATATATATATATATATATATATATATATATATATATATATATACACATGTATATATAATATATATACATATTTATATATTTATATATGTATATATATATATATATATATATATATATATATATATATATATACACATGTATATGTAATATATATACATATTTATATATGTATATTTATAAATATAAATATATATATATATATATATATATATATATATATATATATATATGAATATATATAGTAGGGCTGTCAGCGTTAACGCGTTAATCTATGCGATTAATTTGGCCGCGTTAACGCACTAAAATATTTGAACGTAATTAACGCAACTTTGTTTACTTCCGGTGTTCGTTGATGTTTTTGCACTTTTCTGAGTGTCAAGTCGCGGCAGTGTGTCTGACACTGTTTCCGTTTTTAAAACTATGAGTTTTCCGCGAAAATACCGAGCACAAATCAGTTTAAACTCACGGATTAATAAATCGGGTTTCCTCCTGCGCCTTCTCCCTCCCGGCTGCTGCTCCGCTCCACAGACACACAGACGAGTCGGTGACGCGACACGGAAAGAACTCGTCACACGACCCTTCACCGTGATTGGTCAAACCGTTTGTCTGTCAACATTTTGTGAAAAAACAACCAATGAACACTCAGTAAATCACAAGGCCCGCCCACCTCCCAGGTGAGGCTCATTAGCAGCCTGTCAGTCAGAGAAGACAGAGAACACGAGGAGGACAATGAGCCTCATGTAGAGATGAGATTGTTCTGGAAGGTTTGATGTAGAACACGTGGGGTTGTGTGTCATATGCAAAAGACTTTAAAAGGTGAATTATATTATATTTTTGTAAAATGTATAAAATGCCCCCAGCCTCCAGAGTGAAACATTTGAATGTGAGTCAGTTTCCAAAGCCACTGGTTCTGCTGCTGTTCAGTGTTAAAGATGACAGGTCCAATGGGTCTCTAATGCACCTTGCTTTACTAATCTGATGTTTCACTGAAGAAACAATTTATCATGCACGATATTAAATCCCTGGCTGACCCTTTATAGGTAGGAGCCTCTCTGAAACACAGCTCTGTGAAGGTGTCTTTAACAATAAATACTATCAAACAAGTGTCTAAAACACACGCTGTCTGAAGGGATTACTGCTTCATTTAGAAGATTTAGTCTTTAGAAGAAAACCCCCCGATATCTGCGATTAATCGCTTAATGAATTTCAAAATGTGCGATTAATTAGTTAATTCTTTTTTAATCGATTGACAGCCCTAATATATACATATATCTGATATATTAAAGTATATTAAACTCTATGTGTGTGTGTTTATGTGTGTATGTCTATGTATGTGTGTGCATGTGTGTGTGCTTGTGTGGGGAGGGGGTAAGTGTGTTTCTGTCCTTCAATCTGAGCAATGCATTGTGGGTAAGCGTCATGTATTTAATGGACTTGAAGTTTCCTTCTGTCTTTAAAAGTTACGGAATAAAAAAACAAGTTCATAATTTAAATTAATGTCTAGAGAGAACTTAAGAGAAAGAATGAAACTGTATTTCCTGACCTGGCTCATTCCTCAATGTTTACGGGACATGAAAGTCTTTATCTTTCTGTAAAATAAAGTTAATTACAAGTTAATTATTAAGTCTTTTATAGGTCTGTGGTGGAGTGGCGAGAGGCCGCCACAAGGGGGCGGCACTGTGCTGCGAGCCCAGCAACAACAGGGACTGTGTGTGTGTGTGTGTGTGTGTGTGTGTGTGTGCGTGTGTGTGTGTGTGAGAGAGAGAAAAACACACACACGCACACACTCTTACATTCCCCTGAGTGCTGCACCCTTGTTTGAGCAGGTGTGTGTGCTGCATAAACAAACGCACACTGACGCCCTCCTGCAGGTTACACAATCTGCTCCCATGTGTCACTCAGACACACACACACACACACACACA